>NW_021024949.1:3534955-3577157 GCF_004153795.1 Camellia sinensis
CTTGAACCTTTGTTCTAGCTTCTTGAGGAAGCTTGACCCCTTTGTCTTAGCTTCTCCAAGAAGCTTAGGCCTTTTTTGTTCTATAAAAGAAGGCCTCTCTTCTCTTTTAGAGGGGTTAAGCAAATGAAAGGTATATATCAGAGATATATATCACATATATCACTCACTCTCTCTCTCTACATTTGTGTGTGGAATAGTGTTCAAAAGTGTGTTTTTGTTCTTATTTTTGCACTAAAGCACCTAGTGTTACACTACACCTTGGCTATTGAGGTGTTGAGAGGTTGTTCTTGGTGTTTTTTAGTTGGTTTTGATCAGAAGGAGGTGCTGAAGTTGCTATTCTTGAAGAGTTCTTCAAGGGTGAGAATTACTTCTTTTATTCCCCATTTTGCCTCAAGCTTTTAGCCTATCTTGCATGTTGTTTTAAGCTTAGTGTGTAACTAATAAAAGTTCTACATTTTCATGCTTAAGATGTTTGTTTAAGGTTGCTTTTGGGTTGGGGGTTGTCTACCCCCTCTTAGGCCTTGTTTGGCCTCTTTTGTACCTTTTTTGTTGAGCTTTGGTACCTTCATGTATTGGCGTTCTCACCACTAAAATCTAGAGGATTTTCAGTGGTGAAGAAGTGGTTTTGAGGTCTTGTATAAGGGAGGGACACCCCTCTCCCTTTGAGTCTCCTTTGCTTACATTTAGGGCTCACCATAGTGGCATGTTGGCATAGCTTTGTTTGGCTTTATTTCAGAGGGCTTTTGGTGTTATTTGATCATATTATACCTCTATTTTTGGTTAGATTGTTAGTCCGTTGCATGATTAATACACTTGCCTTGCATTCCCCTATTTTGCCTAGAAATGCATCATGCATTTAGACCACCATGCTTGCATGTTTTGACTTAGCTTTGTGAAGTTTTTAGTCATGTCTTACCATGTTTAAGCTCTGAGTGGTGTCGATTTAGTCATGCTTGCCATGCTTTTTATAGCCACCTTGCATTTTGGCTTGTTAGCCATGGGTGTGTGAGTCTTGAGCATGCTTCATTTGGATTATTTCAGTGATTTGGAATCACTTCTCATACCATTTCAGTTCATGTTCCATGCTCGTATGCTTGCATTTGACACCCTTTCAATGCTTTGAAGAGTTGTTGTCTTATACCTCATGTTTTGGCCATTATGAATGCCTCTTTGTTTAAGTCTTCGGGCTACCATATCAGTGGGTTTTGGGGCTTATTTTGACTTGTTTTAACTCTAACTTCATTAGTCTAAGTCATGCCATGTTCGGTTAGAAGAGGTGTAGTGCATTTGCCCTTTTAGGCCTTGTATGCGTTTTGTTTTGTGCCTTTCTTCATAGCATGTTTTGGCTTTGTTCCATATGAGTTTTAGCTTCATTTTGGTTTGCCTTGGAACTATTTTGGGTCGCCTCGACCATTTGGGGCTTGGTTGACATAGTCATGGTTTAAGTCCCGTAGCTAGCTTTGAGCTTTAACTCCATTAGCATGCCATGTTTGCATTGTGTAGTCGATTTGGCGTCATTCTTCACGTGATTTTAGAGTTTATTTGCAATGCCATATCCTCATATTTATCACATCTTGCTCATGTTTGAAGGAAGTGCATCGTGGCCTAAATTGATGGACCAACATGTGTGCATGTTTATCTTGCATTTTGGTGCCTTAATTTTGGTATTTTGGCCACTATTTTGGGGTTGGCTGAGGTCTTCCCATTTCGGTTTAAGCCCATCTTTGCGTATAGTTGCATGTTTGACAGGTTGCATTTGTGTGTTGTTGCATGCTTGCAGTATACCATGTTTACGTGTTTATTATATTGCATGTCATTTAGCTAGTTACATCACATAACCTTGTTGCATACTTGGTGTGTTTGTGTTACATTAGCTTAGCTTGCATGTTAGGTCACATTGCATTGCATCTTGCATGCTTAGCACATTGTACATTTGCATGTTGAGGTTGCATTGCATTTGGCATGCTTTGCTAACTTAGCCTCATATTGCATACGTGAGCCATTTTGCATATTTGAACCATATTGCATACATGCATTGCATTGTGTTTGGTTTGAGGTGTCAAACCAAACATGAGGTATGAGGTGTGTTTGTACTTTAAGTGACGACACACGTCTCAATCCTCGATCGTCGACACTCTTGATCCCAACATGATAGAGTGTGTAGCATTCATTTGTTTTCATTGCATTCATTTTACATTGATTTACAAACTTGGCACCTTTGGCCATCATGCATCGAAATACGTGATTGGTGGCCCGAGGACCAAGAGCCATGCTCCCTTGAGTTCATTGCATGATAGGGAGAGTGGCTATGTACATATTGCCTTGAAAATACCTTGCCATGCACTGTCTGTCCTCTGCTACAGCAAAACCAGTGTTCTGCAGGAAGGAATGGCCGGTCGGCCACTTTCAGTGTCGGCCAGCTACCAAAGTCTAGCCGGTGGTTCCACTTTTGGTCGATAATTGTATTCCAGTGGCCGATGGACTTGCATTATGGCCGGTGACATCCCACAGTGCTATGAGAGTGTTCCAAAAGCATCACAAGTATTTTCACAGTTCTCAAAGGTGCAGAACAGTGCTAACAGAGGCAACAGTGGCTTGGCGACGGGTTTCCGAGTAAGGCGAATCGAGCAAACATCATCCCAGCATTCCGAGGTGGGGCTGCAGCGGCCTCCCTTTGTAACTAATTTGTTAATTAATTTAGGGTTTTGTAATATTTAATTAGCTAGAGTAGTTAATTATTTATTTGTTTTGTATTATTTATTCGGACCCTCCGCAAGAGGGCAATGTTGTAATAAGTGTGTGTGCGTGTGATGTGTGTCTTCCAACCCCACGTCTTTCTCCCTTTTATTTACTACCTTATGATGGTTAGTTTAGGGCACGTTTCAATAAGCATACTTGCGCTCGCATGTTTCCATCCATTTATCTGTCTTGCATGCACCGGGCTCAGCGCATCATACTAACTGCATTGTATTTCAATTCCGAGTTGAATACGTGTATCAGTTGTTGTATTCCATATGCCATTTTAGAATAGCCGAGCCTATCTTAGTTGCATTTTTGCATGTGTTGCATTAGGCATTTCAACATAGTTAGGATTCATGCATGATTTCTAATTAGCTTCTTTCTTTGGCTTGGAGTACTCGGTAAGTATTTATGCTTTAGCATCCTTGCATGCGTGTGAGTGACTGCCATGACAGCATGCTTACCATGAAGCAATTTGCTTATGTGATATAACTGCCTGAATGCCTGTGGGTGGAGGTTGGGTTATTTGAATCGGAACAATGCAATGAATGGGAGTTTTAAGCCCACTTGAGAGTGGCAAAATCATGTTTTCTAAGCCCACCCGAGGGTGGCAAAATTCACGTCTTAGCCTATTTGCGAGTAGCACCTTCAAACCGTTTTTCAAAACGAACATGAGATGTTTTGTTCCAATTCAGGCAACCCAGTCTATACTTGTATGCTGTGCGCATCACATAGTAATTCTAGGCTAATAACAGGAATAAGAGCACATAATGTTTTCAAAACTCGATATCATGGTTAGTAGAGGCCGATCTTTGATCGGGTGAGCGGGGGTGCTCAAGAAGTGACCTTCCCCAATCGTACCCAAGTTCCCGAGCCGAGGCAACTTTGGTGATGACGGACACGTGGCCTTAGGCACAAGTCAGGGTTTCCTAAATTCCCCCAAAATAAAATATTTAGGTGGCGACTCTGTATCTGGCAAAGCAGTCCATGTTTGGCACTTCTTTCTAAAAAATCAGTTTTTCAAAACGATTTGTCGGATTTGGACTCTTTGATTATTCATCGGTCTTGCATTGCACTCTGTGCGATTAGATATAGGACTGTGGCACACTGAGTCCGAACTGTAGTGAGCCTAATGAACAAAACGGGATTCCCTCCCGGGACGTTCGGGCGCGTCTACACCGAAACAGTGGATGTGGAGTTCTTAGTCGTCAAACTGCCATTGTCGTATAATCTCATCATGGGGCGAACTTGGCTACATACTATGCAGGCTGTGCCAAGCACCTATCATCAGCTGCTACGCTTCCCGACAGAACGCGACAATGAGCAAATACGTGGCTCCCAGAAGTCGACACAAGCATGCTATCTACTTGCTGAAAAGACACCGAAGGAGTTGCAAGTGAATTCTATCGAGGTGCCGAATCGGGAGAGCCTCGATGATGTTGGGTGGCTCCCAAGTGAAAAGGCCACGGAAGCCCTAGATTGAGTTGAAATCGACGGAAACCCTGACCGATTCTTCATGGTCGGCGCCTCCCTGAATCAAGCTAACAGACAGCAGCTAATTTCCTTCCTGCTCAGCAACCTTGATGTCTTTGTGTGGACTCCATACGAGATGCCATGAATAGATTCGTCTGTTTCATAGCACCGTTTGAATGTTGACCATAAATGCGAGCCGGTCATTCATAAAAGGCAGCAGTCAGCCGCAGAGTATATAGCCGCCGTTGTTGAAGAGGCCGACAGGTTGCTTGACGTCGGGGCAATCAGGGAAGTGACCTACCCTATATGGCTCTCTAATATTGTGGTTGTGAAGAAGAAAAATGGGACTTGGCGAGTGTGCGTTGATTTCACAGACCTAAACAAAGCCTGCCCCAAGGATTGTTTTTCCCTACCCAAAACTGACCAACTTGTAGATGCAACGACGTGCCATCAGCGTATGAGCTTCCTCGATGCTTACAGAGGCTACTATCAGATCGCCATGCATCCGGTGGACCAAGACAAAACTGCATTCCTCACCCCAAGAGGAACCTGCTGCTATAAGGTTATGCCTTTTGGGCTGAAGAATGCGGGGGCAACTTACTAAAGGCTGGTCACTGCCATGTTCAAGGAACAACTCGGCCACACTATGGACGTGTACATTGATGACATGGTGGTCAAGTCCAAAGAAGAGCAAACTCATCTAGCCGATTTGGAAGAGACATTTGGCATTCCATGCAAATACAAAATGAAGCTAAACGCTTCCAAATGTGCATTTGAGATCGGCTATGGCAAATTCTTGGGTTACATTGTCAACCATCATGGAATCGAAGCCAACCCGAGGTAAATCACAGTAATCTTGGAGCTCGGCTCCCCTCGTTCAGTAAAAGAGGTTCAAAAGTTGATGGGGATGGCCGTCGCACTCAACAGGTCCATCAGTCAGTCTACAGATCGCTGTTGACAATTCTTCCATACACTATGATAGGGCAAGGCTTTTGAATGGTCCGCCGAGTGCGAAGCCGCTTTCAACGGCCTCAAAACCTACCTCCGATCAGTTTCACTCTTGATAACACCATCGGCTGGCGACCCACTCATTTTGTATCTGGCAGTTTCTGACCGGGCCGTCAGCGCCGTACTGATAAAGGAAGTGCTGGGGGAGCAGCGGCTAGTGTATTATGTGAGCAAGGCAATGGTTGACGCCGAAACACGCTACCTTCTGCTGGAAAAACTCATCCTAGCCCTAGTCATGGCGGCAAGAAAACTGATACATTACTTCCAGGGGCATAGCATCGAGGTGCTAACAAATTATCTCCTCCGATCAGTACTATGTAGTGCAGAAGCATCAGGACGTGTTTCAAAGTGGGCTCTTGAACTCGGCCAGTACGATATTCAGTTTCTACCTAGAACCTCAATCAAGGGACAGGTGCTTCCCGACTTTGTTGCCGAATTCACTAGGGGTCTTACCGACTTCAAATCTGATGAAATTCGACTGAAGTCGAACTAAAGAATTTATGTTGGGGACATTTGGCAGTTGTACAGTGATGGATCATGCAATTAGCGGGGCAGTGGAGCCGGTGTAGTAATCATAGCTCCCAACGGTGCAATAATTGAGCAGGCCATCAAGCTCGGCTTCGAAGCTTCAAATAACGAAGCCGAATACGAAGCCCTTCGAACTGGTTTGCGGAATGCACATCTTCTGGGTGCCCGGCGTTTGCTTTTATTTTGTGATTCAAAACTGGCGATCAATTAGCTAAAGGGGGAGTACGCGGCAAGAAACAACCGTATGGCGGCTTACATGAAAACAGCTAACTCCTTGCTGGCAAAATTTGACCATTATGAATTGAATCAAATAACACGTGATCAGAACACACATACAGATGCCCTGGCTTGCCTAGCCTTCGCCATTAACTTAGAGATTAAACGGACCATCGAAGTAGGTTTCATCCAGGAGCCGAGCATTGGCCCTTCAGAAGAAATCCAGGTCAATGTCATAGAATATGGACCGAGTTAGATGGATCCCATTACTGCATTCCTGTCTTTCGAACAGCTCCCAGTGGACAAGAAAGAAGCGCACAAGCTGCGAAACAAAGTCCTACGATACTACTTGGATCCGCAAGGAAAGCTTTATAAAAAATCCCTTTCTGGTCCATATTTGGAATGCATGCATCTGGACAAAGTCGAAGAGCTTCTGTCTGAAATACATGAAGGCAGTTGTGGCGCCCATTCTGGCGGGCGCTCTTTGGCTCATCAAGCCGTGAGATAGGGGTTTTACTGGTTGACAATGAGAGCAGATGCCGAGTGTTGCGTGAAAAAGCGTGAACAGTGCCAAAAGTTCTCTCGCTTGACCCACCTGCTTACTGAAGAGCTAAGCTCCATAACCAGGCCTTGGCCGTTCGCCCAATGGGGACTTGACATCGTCAGACCATTGCCGAGGGCCCCAAGGAACAAACGATACCTGATTGTCACGACAGATTACTTCACAAAATGGGTCGAAGCGATGGCATTAACGCACATTCGAGATATTGATGTTAAGCGCTTTGTACGGAGAAATATCATAACACGATTCGGCACAAGAGAACTTATCTCAGACAACGGCACCCAATTTGATTGCGGCGTCTACCGAGATCTGTGCAGCAAGTATGGTATCCGGCCTTACTTTTCCACGCCAGCTTACCCACAAAGCAATGGTCAAGCTGAAGCCTCTAACAAATCCATCTTGGACGGCATCAAGAAGAGGCTGGAGAAAACTAAAGGCAAATGGGTAGAAGAATTGTCGAGTGTGTTGTAGGCTCATCGAACTATGCCGAGGTGATCCACTAGGGAAACGCCGTTTGCTTGATGCTTTGGAACCTAGGCAATTATACCCTTGGAGATCGGCCTTCCAACCTTGAAGTCGAAAGTTTTTGACGTGGGCCAAAACGACATGATGTTGGCCTTGGATTTGACTCTGATTGAAGAACGAAGAGACCGTTCCCTTGCGTCTATGGCACGGTACTAGCAGCAGCTTGCTAAGTCGTATAATCAACGTGTTCAGCTGCGCCGCTACGCACCAGGAGAGTTGGTCCTGAAGAAAGTACTCCCAGCTGCCAGAAAATCGGCTGATGGAAAATTGGGTCCAAACTAGGACAACACATATTAGGTCGATTCGATCGTTGGAATAGGGGCATATCGGCTCAAAGACATGTTTGGAAGGAGCCTGCCACGGCCTTAGAATTCAACGCACTTACATAAATTTTATCATTAAACCCGACCTGTGGGCAATGATACTAGTTTTGAATGGTTCACCATGTACATATTTCACTCTTGCAATGCAAAGTCTCTCATTTCCTCATCACGCAATTCAGTTCAAAAGTCTCCAGATTCGGAGCCCCATCCGTGCATGACACCTTTGGGCCGATTAAAGCCTCTGGATTCAGAGCGCCCTTCTTGGATATCATGATTGGCCAAATTAAGTCTCCGAATTCAGAGCCCCATCGGCACATGACAGCTTTGGGCCGATTAAAGCCTCCGTATTCAGAGCACCCTCCGTGGATATCACGATTGGCCAAATTAAGTTTCCGGATTCGGAGCCCCATTAGTGAATGACACCCTTGGTCCGATTAATCCTCCGGATTCGGGCTGCCCTTCGTGGATATCACGATTAGCCAAATTAAGTCTCCGAATTCAGAGCGCCATTGGTGAATGACACCCTTGGGCTGATTAAGCCTCCGGATTCGGAGCGCCCTTCATGGATATCACGATTGGCCAAATTAAGTCTACGGATTTGGAGCTCCATCGGTGAATGACACCCTTGGGCTAATTAAGCCTCCAGATTTGGAGCGCCCTTCGTGGATATCACGATTGGCCAAATTAAGTCTCCAGATTCGGAGCCCCATCGGTGAATGACACCCTTGGGCCGATTAAGCCTCCAGATTCAAAGCGCCCTTTCGTGGATATCACGATTGGCCAAATTAAGTCTCCAGATTCAGAGCCATATCAGTGCATTACACCTTTCGACCGAATACGACTCCAGATTCGGAGCGCCCTTCATGGATATCCTGATTGGCCAAATTAAGTATCCGGATTCGGAGCCCCATCGGTGAATGACACCCTTGGGCCGATTAAGCCTCCGGATTCGGAGCGCCCTTCGTGGATATCACGATTGGTCAAATTAAGTCTCCGGATTCAGAGCCATATCAGTTCATGACATCTTTGGGCCGAATACGACTCTGGATTCGGAGCACCCTTCATAGATATCACAATTGGCCAAATAAAGGCTTCGAATCAGGAGCCCCAGTCGTGCATAACACGTTTGGGCTGATTAAGACTCCGGATTCGGAGCACCTTTCACGATGAAGGATAAGGCATATAAATATTGAAAGTGGAATGTTTTGTTAAGTTGAGCCGGCAAAAACTGTTTACACTTTAAAAGCATACAAACATTGAAAATGAAATGCTTGAATAAGTTGGGTCGGCGCAACTGCATAAACAAAATTAAAATATATAAACATTCGAAACAAGATGCCCAATCAGGCATGTAAACATTCAAAATCAAACATAAACATTTAAAATAAAATATTTTATTAAATTATCCAATAGATACATAGTTGACGCCCAATCTGTGTTAAAACGTTTACAATATATGTTTAGTTCTATTCGGCATCGCCCTCGTCATCGCTCTTCTCAATTTTGAAAGCGTCAAAAGGAAAGTCGTGACGATGATATAATTGCGACGCCGATTCAACTCCTGCTCCTTGGAGTGCCTCTGACGCTTGGAGAGCCTTAATCCACCCGTGCCTAAAGCCCCGATTCTCGCATCGACACACCTCCTCTGCGAGTTTTTCCTTGGTCTTGTCTATCCTGACTCTTCGGCCGTCGTGGAAGCCTTTTCATAACCCGCGGTCCTTGCATTTTCCACGACAAACGTGCTTGCCGTATCCCGATCAGCTATCACGTGACTTAACAGCCGTTGGGTCACTCTCTCCTCCACGACCGGGTTAGATTGACTTGTCGCACGCGGCTCGGTGGTTTGAGCTTTCCTAAGTTCCATAAGCTCACACTCGGCCTTCTCCACGCGAGCCTCCAAGTTCCAAATTCATTCATCTTTTTTCTCTATTTCTCGCCGCGCGGCGCGCAGGCGCATGCCAACTTCATAAGCAGTATACAGTCCTTTCACCGCCCCGTGGAAGCCCTCTCGAAATACTTCAAAATCCTGTTGACCAACCATCGATTGCTGGACTTCCGGTGGAAAAATCTATCAAGCAAACTCGACCACTACACCTAGGTCATTGACAATGAAGTCCGCCTCCGTCATCGGTTTATTCCCTACAAAAACCGCAAAACTCAACGGTCGCGGTGTCGCATCGACCTCATTTCTCGATCGCGGTCGCGGTCGTGGGGAGCTTCTCTGTTGCTGTTTTTCCTTTCGGGGTGATCTACTTCGACGACTTGGAGGCTGACGTTTTTCTCATTCTTTGGATGTCCTACCTCCTGCACGGGTGGGTTCCCTGCTGTGATTCATTGCAGTGTCAAGCTCAGCCAATGTTCGCGCTTCTCCTCTGCTGTTGAAGAACAGTCTATTTGACATTCGCACTTATCTAACCTTACACAACAAATTGTTTTAAATTGAGTCTGAACACAATAAGTAGAGTCACTAACGCAAAGAGTCCATCCCATTGATTTCTAATGCTTGCAACGCCCTTGAGGCGATTTCATTAACGCTAAACTCCAAAAGACTGATGCCGATCGACGTGCACCGCAGCCAGTCCATAAACTATTAGTATTTGGATTTTTGGAGTTCATTCATTGGCTAGGGCAAGGGCAGATTTAGTAATCTAATTGGCAAGTATACATGAATGTTTTATCCAAAATGGCAAAAAACAATACCATTCATCAATAACAAAATTTAGCACAAATAATAGCAAAATACAAAGGAAATTTTCATTAGTAAATTGGGCAAAAATTGTAGCCATTTTACATATGAAAACTACTAAACAAAAAGCTACAAGTTCGCACAAAAATGCCTAGCAAAAAACTATGACTGTAGCAATACATGAAAACTACTAAGTGAAAAGCTATAAGAATACATTCAAAATCCTAAAACAAAAACAAGTTTTGCCCAAATTAATCCTCGGAGTCAAACTCCAGCGGCTTAACATCCACTTGCTCGTATGGAATCGGCATAGCCAACGTCACATCAGCAGCAGCAAGGGCTTTGAGCCAGCCATGTTTGAATCCCCGATTTTCAAACTTGGGGACTTCTCCCACATAGTTGGCGAGAGCAGCACTTTGCCCGGCTTCGAATGCCTTGGAAGCCTCCGAGTTGGCTGCTTCATTCGCCTTTTTTAATTCTTCCAACTCAGCCTCCAGTTTGGCGATCGCCTCTTGGGCTAACTTGAGCGCGTCTTCACTCGCGTCTACCCTCTTCTCGGCGGCCAATCTCAGTTGATCCGCATTTCTCGCCCTATCCATGTCGGCCTCGACCCTAGCGCTTTCCATTTTCTCCCTCACCGTATCAAAATCAACCCTGCTCCTTCGGCCCTCTACTTCCATTTGTAAACGGCCGAGTCGCTCGATGATGTCCTGTTGGCGATGACCTATCTCGGCTGTTCTCCCAACTGTCTGCGAAACAGGAAATTAAAACCAAAACAATATTTGCATAAAAGGGAAAGAAAAGGTCAAGGTATATACCAGGAGAGCCAATTGAGCAGCTAACGCTATTGCCAGCAGATCCGGCTCCGCCCGGAAAGCCGCCTTGTCAGCTGGCAATGAGACGGACGTAGCCATGCTGAGTGTGATGGCTGGGTCTTTAATTGCCGAAGCATCAGAGGAGATCAGCGTGTTTTTTTTATCTTCGGTTGAATGACAAAAGGCACAATCACATCTGATTCCTCTAAACGAGGTCGTTTGTCGGCACATTTTTCTTCGCAGCCGACCTCGACCTCGGCAGGATGCTTCTCTGCCTTTTGCTCAGTCTCTTGATCGACCTGCACAACCACCTCAGACTCGACACTTTAGTTTTTTGCCGTTTCCTCCTCAAAAACAGGTAAGGAGGGCTAAGATTCGGCAACAGGCAGGGAGGGCTGAGATTCGGCGGCAGGTGGCACTTTAGATCGAATGGCCTCTGCTCTTCACCGCGTGGCCATCCTTTTTGTGTTTTTCTTTTTGGCAAGTTGCGTGAGGCTTAACCCAGCCATGTCTTCGGGGTATGTGCTGGGAAGGTCCTCTAAACTGTTAAAAACGTTGTCAAATGGAAGGTCCCCTCGGCCCGAAGTTGACGGAGGGTCGGCTGAATTAAGGCCGGCTTCCTCAAAGGCCAACTTCAAAGCCTCATCTACTTCTGCTTCGGACTGATCTGACTCAGCGACCTCAACTACTTCCACCCGCTCCAAATCGAACCCCTCGAAACCAACTTGCCACATGTTTTTGAAGTCGGTCAAAATAGGAGCGGTAAGAAACTCTTCACCCTTCGGAATTGGGATATTTTCTGCCGCCGAGAAGATCGTATATGTCTGCTCGTAGCAAAACAGAACGTGGGCCGCCCTCCCCTATTTCTGAACACTCGGATGACCGAAATATTTGAGCGTGACTTTGATTTCCGAAAGAACGGCATCGTCGGTTGAAGTCAGGACTTTCTTCAAATCGTTTCCTACACAAGCAAAACCATGAGGTCTCAAAAATGAAGCTTATAAATATAACAAAAGAAAATAATAATAATAAACACAAGAAGCTACACGGCCACCTGGTTCGCCCCTCTGTCTAGGAATAGGATTGAGGCGATCGTCGCCTTCGCCGAATTCCCAGTTACCTTGGACAACGACCATAACATCATCGACTCGCTTGCCAGAACTGGAAAGCATAGTCACTAATTGATGGTCGGTGTCCTTGGCCATAAGGAAATAACGTTTGTGCCGACCAGAAGACTTGGCCAAGGCATAACAATACCGAATAGCAGGAAGAGGTTAATCCTAAGGCGACAGTTTAGCTCTATAATCCTCATTATGATTCTAAAAAAGCTGACATTGGGTTGGGAAGGGATTAGACCCCAATAACAAAGCACAGCCCTAAGGAATGGGTGAAAAGGGAAACAGACTCCACTCTCTGCAATTGATAGGAGAGGGAAGAGGATTAGGGTTTCATCAGCCCTCTCTATATCAAGGGTGCCGTCTATCACGAGTGACAGACGAACGTCATCAGGAATGGAAAAATGGCGTCGAAAGCCAGAAATTCGATCCGAGGAGAGGAGATCTTTCAAATGTTTTTCCATTTCCTTCAGCCTATAGGAATATGCTAAACCAAAAATAAACCAGGATAAAGGATTCAAAGCAGAGAGGGAGAGAACTTATAAGAGATGAAGAGGATAGTGAAGGAAAGGAAGTTGCAGAGGTAATTCGGAAGGCAAACCAGCGATGAGCACCTAAAAACGTGTATGTATTTGAAAAGACATTGCAATTTTAAATCACAATAAATAGAAGTGTACGAAGGGGCGGGAAGTTAAAATGATAACCGAGAAGTGTGTCGTCAGACATTTGTGTTAGAATGAGGTTAGCCGCCGAATTTCGACTCTAATTTTTCAAGTTCGAAACCAAACACTCCAGCCAACTGTCGTTAATGGAGTGCTTGGGGGGCAATTGTGGGGGCCGAATATTGGGAGTCGTAAAGAGGCCAAATAGTTGAACTTGGAGAGTCAAAATATATATCGCACTCGGCCCCATCTCGCGCGTTCAAATCCTACCCTATTCGGCCAAATAGTCGGTTGAGCAAGGGGCCGAGGGAAAAGCGATTTGCTACAAAAGAAGCCAAATAGCGAATTGAAAGTGGGCCCAATCCTGAGGCCCAAGAAAGTAAAGATATAAATAGAAGAACATCAGCAAGAAAGAGGTATGTGAGAATCAATATGCTTAACTTAAAATACAAGTAATCCAGAGAGAGTAGAGACTAACTTGTCCGTCGGAGTGCTAATTCCGGCACCCCCAACCGGAGTGTAAATTTCTTTGAAGGTGACAATCTGAGGATCGCAAGCATCCGCCAGGATCTGAAGAGTATTTCCAAACCAATTCCCCCACACAGACAATACAGCTTGTCGATGCACGCGCGAAACCATGAGCAACCCCCAGATAGATATGTCCACCTGAATCTTCGTCAGGTGCTTTAGTACAGCTTCCTCTTCCAACAGTTTATCCTTCTGTTTCTCAGCTTCCTTATCCTTTCCACATCCTTTGGATTGGTCTAGGTGTGGGGGCTTGAAGTACTGCCCGCTCCTAGTCATATGATCCACTTCCTCAGAATACCAAGTATCATCTGGCAAATTCTGTCCCCAATCTTCATCAGTATGGGCAAGATGCAGGTCATCATCTTCCCACCATGTTCCTCCGGCAACTGACAAGCAACTGTCCAGTTCCGCTATAAGTATTCCCGAATCCATATCACAATCAGTCCCCGTAAGGCCTTTGGCTTTCCTAGTTTTTGGACTATGCTCAGCTTTTTCTTGTTCAAACCACTTCAACCCGACCTCCTGCACTGTATCAGTTGTACTAACACTACTCAATTCCTAAGCGAAATTCTTAGTACCGGTGCTCTTCGGCAACTTTCCCTTGTCATCGGTCGTTCCAGTTCCAGCAGTTCCTGCTTCCGGTTGTTCCAGCTTTGGTTGAGACCCCTCATCCACATCTGGTTCATCACCGAGCCACCCCGAATTATTCGTTGATCCGTTCATATCAAACTAGTCAATTTGTACACTCTCCAGATCTTGTTCATCGAAGAACTACAGATTGCTGATATCCTCCTCAAGGTTGGCTAAGTCATCCAGTCCTTGGCTTGGTTCGTCCTCCTGGACTACATTGACCTCTAGCCATTTTGGCAACTCCACCTCTAGTCTGGTCTGATTGGTCGTCACAATGTAGCGGCAAGGGTTGTATTACTCTTCTGCTAAGTCCACAGATTTCTCAGGTTCTGAACAGACATTCCTATCCTCTACCGAGGTTTCCCTACCTTTCTCTTCCATAGTCACCACCATAGGTTTGGGTTGGGATATGGACGCGCGCATCATGTACAAATTTGTGCTTTCAGAGATGAACAGCGCCGGCTTAGATAGGTGGGAGGGGGTGATGTATATACTGGGGTCGTAAGGGATGGCCAGTGTTTGGATAAGGTTTACTTGTCGAGGTGGGAGGACTTGGTTATGTGGTGGAAGGGGGTTTGTAGTGACATTAGGCTTTTGAGGAGGCGCAATCTGAAGCATAAGTCGGTGTCATGACCATGCAGTTGGTGGAAGGCGCAGTACTTGGCCGGGTTATATTTTTAGGGAAGAGAGTCGGGTAAAGGACGAGGCTTTAGCGGCTTCAGGTGTCCTTTTTTGGTCAGGACTCTCAGGGCTACGGATAAGGACATGTATAAAGCGGTAAAGACCCTTTGGCCTCGGGGCTGGTGTTTTACAGGTTGTGAGGTGGTTTCGGATGTATTGGCAAAGGGATTGGCAGTTTTCGGTGTGGTGGTGACCATACCAATATCAGAAGGCCTTGTAGCTGCACTACTACTCGTAGCCGCATTGGAACTGCGTCTGAAAGCCCTCTTAGGCTACTCTTTCTCATGGTCTATCAGACCTTGTTTCATTGCATTCTCTATCTGCACCCCTATTTCATGGAGGTCAGTGAAAGTAGGCAGAGGTATGACTGTCATTTTCTGTAGCGGCCTCGGTTGCAGATTACGAACGACCATTCTTATATGGTCCTTTTCAGCTGGCCGGGTGGTCATCATGGAGGCCTTGGCTCTCCACCGAGTGACAGAATCGGAGAAGCCCTCATTCAGCTCTTGACGAGTTGCTTCGAGATCACGAGTTGTGACCTCGATTTGAGTGTTGTAGGAATATTGAGCAATAAAGGCCTCAGCCATCTCTTCCCAACTCCTCTTCACAGAATCTTCCAGCTTAGCATACCAAATGGCCACAATACCCGATAGGGTCCAGCCAAAGAGGGATAACATCTACAATCTAGACAGGCCCATCAACCACAGAATGTCTAAAAATAACTGCAAGTGGACCATGGAATCACCCAAGCCATCAAAGCAGTCCATATACGATATTTTAAACCTGTTTGGTAAGGTTACTGCTGCATCAGTATAGCTGTCCTTTATATTCGAGATCGAATTAACACCCTGAGCTCGTTTAAAAAGCTTCTCAAGCTTGCTTACTTTCAGCGCGGTAGGGTCAGTCTTAAACTCAAAAGGCGCCTCTTTTGGGTAAACTGGCGCTTTGGAAGTCTGGAGTGGAATCAAATCCATTGGGATGTCCGTATTTTCCTAGACATTGGTTGTGGAAGCAAGAGCTCTGGGTACTGGAATGTTTGTAAGAGGTGGATGGGACGTAGAGGCTGTTGCCTACTGTGGCTGCTGTTGTTATAGCCTAGCAATCAACTCAGCCTGCTAGGCTGCAATTTCTACTTGGCAAGGGGTGACTTCCGCTTAGTGGGCAGCGTCAAGCTGCATATTCTCGATAGTCTGTTGAAGTTGGCATAGCATTTCTTCCATGCTGTCTAAGGGGTGCTGATATATCAGAACTGGTGTGTACTCTCTTTCCGAGCTGGAAGTAGAAAACTGGACTTCGCTGAAGGAAGGTAACTGCCGAATCGGTGAGTTATGCCTGACTCACCTCCGTCTTGTAATCGGGGGTAGCGAAGCAAACACTGGTTGTCCTCTTACAAGATCTCCAGATCGATAAAGTCGCCTTACTCGAGTCCAGAGAGCTTGGGGGGTAACTGCCTCGTGTGTAACAATTGTGAAACACTACCTTGCAAAAAGAAAATAAAGCAAAAGAAACAAAAATCAGAAAATGCACAGCACCTCAGCTGAAACAAAAACAACACACAGTTGTATTCTTAAGCTGGACGACTATACTCAAACACTGATTTCTGCCCCAAATTCCTACCTCAAAACGGATACCCTCAAATACGATACCCTCAAACTGATAGCCAGACTTGCAACTAATATATACATTCCTAAAGAGTTTCACTCCACAAGCATGTATCAAGCAAGTGAGAGCCAAAACACCCCTATGGTGGGGTAGGGTTACCCTATCCTAATTTCGTCAGGAACTAGGGATTCACTACGCAAACAAGCGGTGTCACACAATCCTGTATTCGGGTGAGCAACCTGTCCTAGTTTGGAACTGTCTCTATGGCTTTCGATATGCAAATAGGCTGATTGGTCAAAAAGGGTACCTCAGCAAGGCTACCTAATATACCTCTCACACCTAACACCGAGAAGTGAAAGAAGGATCAAATGGTACAACGGTAGTCCAGATCCAAGGATTGTGTTCCTATCGTGGTAGAGCCCGCAACCGGTCAGCCTTTTGGCAAGCTTTTCTAAGCAAGCTTCCGACAAACCGTTCAGGAATAGCAGATGGCAAACACTGTGACTTAGGTGAACCGATGCAAATGCAATACAAAGAAACACATAAATATAGATAAAACAACATATCATGAGTTCAAGTCAAGTTCTCTAAATCCCCAGCAGAGTCACCAGAAACTTTGGACTCGCCTTTTTCCGCGCCTCGGCCTTTCGGAAAGAGTTTGAAAAGAAGGCCTCACAGTTTGGACCCTCGCAGTTCTTAATCTAGTCTCGCAAAGTGCAATGTGAAACTGGTAATCACCAAGGAGTCCAAATCCGACAAACCTTTTTGGAAAATCGATTTTAAATCAAATAATGTCAAAATTAGACTACTTTGCCAGATTATAGAGTCACCACCTAAATATTTTATTTTTAGGGAAATTTAGGAAACCCTAACTCGTGCCAAAGGCCACGTGTCCGTTATCACCAAAGTTGCCTCGGCTCGGGAACTTGGGTATGAAGGGGGAAGGTCATGAAATGAGCACCCCCGCTCGCCCGATCAAAGATCGGCCTCTATTAACCATGATATGTCATTTTATAAACATTATGTGTTCTTATTCTGGTTATTAGTTAACTTTACTATATGACGCACACAAGCAAGTATAGACTAAAATCGCAAGTATTGGAACAATTCAACTCATGTTTGTTTGCAAAAATGGTTTGAGTTTGCCACCATCAAGTGGGCTTAAAACAGGATTTTGCCACAACTAAGTGAGCTTAAAACTCACATTCGTTGAATTGTTCCAATTCAAACAACAAAGCCGTCATCCACAGGCATTCATGCAGTTTAACAAATAAGCACATAGCCTCAGGGTAAGCATGCAAAACATGGTAATATGGTAATTACACTCATGCAAGTATGCTAAAGCATAAAACTCACCGAGTAGTCCAAGCCAAAACATAAACTAGTGAGAAATATGCATGATCCTAACTATACAAAATGCCTAATGCAACACATGCAATAATGCAATTAATAGGCTCGGCTATTTAGCATGGTATTTGCAACACTTTGATAGCATGTATTGAAACACGTATTCAAAGAAGTATTGAAATTACGATGCAGTTTGAATGATGCGCCGAGCCTCGGTGCATGCAATACAAATGAATGAATGCAATCATGCAAGCATAAGGTATGCTAATTAAAATATGTCCCTAATCTAACCATCGAAAGCGATTAAATAAAAGGGAGAAAGACGTGGGGTTAGAAGAAATACACACACACGCACACTTATTACAACATTACGCCCTCGCGAAGGAGGGTCCAAATGAATAAGTTAACTAGCTACGCTAATTAAGCTAACTATTACAAACCAAAAACTAATTACCTATTCTAGCTAATTACAACAATTGAAATAAATTAACTAACTATTCTAAGCTAGCTAAATATTACAAATCGAATTAAGCTAATTAATTACAAAATGAATTAATTAACTAAATAGTTACAGCATTTGAATTAACTAGCTATTCTAAGCTAACTAAAGTAATTAAATGGCGTCGAGGGCGAGGGACGCATGCATGCTCGGTTGCTCCACCCGAAAATACCACCACCTTGCCATTGGATGCATCTATTTGCACTCGCTTAAACACCAACAGTGTCGCCAACTTCCAAAACACCTCTGCTCCAACTCAAGAACACACTTATGCAAAATTCATTCCTGGTGGGTCGGCTACCAACGGTGGCCGCCGGCTGCTGCTGGTGGCCGGTCAGCCACCTTTTCCCTGAACTTTCCTTTTTTTCCTGTAACAGAGAGCAAACAGAGGCAAAACAGTGTATTCTCAAGGTTTGTGTGCATTACTACTCTCCTTATCATTACACAAGTTCAAAGGAGTGTAATTCTCGGTCCTCAAACCATCAACCAAGCATTTTCAATGCATGATGGCTAAGGAGCCAAGCTTGCACAAGTTAATGAATGCAAAGCAAGACTCGACAAAACCACAACCCTATCATGCATGATCAAGGGTGATGGTGACCAAGAAAAGTGACACATTTTATCACTTTGAGTATGAAACGTCTCATTTTTCTCGTCTTTGAATTAACGTTCGATCTGAATACATGCAATGCAACACGAAGATGCTTAATCTTGCCTCTTTTACTTTGTTCATTTTGTTTACACATTTTAACTTACCAATCCATTCTTTAATTGATTAGTCCAAAAGGTGAGTGTACTCTAATGGAAAGAGGGCTTAAACCACAAGTACCTTGAGCATGAAAGAGGCCTTATGCTGTTGGTAATGAACTCCCTAAGGAATTAAACCATTAGGCATAAGGGTCTCAATTCCACACTCAAGCCAACAAGGGGCTCAAAGCCACTTTCAAAACAAATGAAAGAGTGAAGAATAGAGGGAGGTTGTAGAGATTTTACTGCTGAAATGGAGTGCAAAGTGACATTAAAACATGCAAGCAACTCATGCAATTCATGCTTAAAAGCATAAAACATTAAGCTAATGAAGGAAATTGCACTACAATCACACAATACAAGCCTCAAAGGACCAAACCAGCTCAAAACAGAGCTGAAACCAGTTAAAATAGTAGCAAAAACATACTGAGATTGAGGTACAAAATGCTAGAAAACCATGCTCACATGTTAAGCTATCTAGGCTTGCAAACGAAACACGAGGAGGGGAGGCTACCCCCTCCAATTTTGGACTTCAAAACAAGGTTTTTGCCACTAAAATAACTCTGAATTTCAGTGGTTTAAAGGTTCAAAATGTTTGATGTGAATATACTAAAAGATGGTGCAAAAGCTTCCACAATTAGGCAACAAGAAGGGTGTACTACCCCTTTACACAAAATGACCTCAAACCATCATGTTAAGCCTTAAAAAAATAGAGTTTTATAGTTGAAAACCAGCTCAAAAATAGTACAAAAAGATGGTAAAACAAGTAGTCAAAACAAAGCTTAAAAGGTAAGTCTTATACCTCTTGAAGCACAACACAAAATAGGCATAAATCCAGGCTCAAATCTCCTTCAAGAGCTCAAACTAGACCCCAAAGAACTTCAGCTCAAAGGTAAGGGCGTTTGGTTAAGGCTTGATGTACAAAGGTGTAGAGAAACAAGGCTTTAAGGCACAAAACAAGAAGAGAGAGAGAGAGAGAATTCTAGAGAGAGAGAGAGAGAGAGAAATTTGATCCAAATTTTCTAACCCTTCCAAATGGGGGAGAGCACCCCCTATATATAGAAAATCAAGATTGGAGCTTGTATTCATCCTACCATACACATGTATGGAGATGCGCTTCAGTGAACAACAGCTAGCATAGTTGGCAAACAAATATCTAAAAAATGAGAAAAATGACCGTCGACCACCACTAATGGCCGATAGGCACAAGTCATGGCCGATAAGCTATGGAGATGGTCGACAGGCCACCCTCTCCTCCAAATTTGAAACAACAAGCTCTTGGTCCACAACCAAGCCCAAAACAGATAAGGTTCGAAGGCTCAAAGACGAGGCGCTCGGCCAAGATCTTCGGGCACTCAACATGAACACGAATATACAAAATTATCGAGTGTTCAAACGACGACGTCCAAGTCTTGAGCACGGTCAAAAATGGGGTGTCTACAGGCACCTAACCGCATCGGTTTCTGAACTTACACCAATGACACACAGGCCAACAATAATACCACAACCACACCTCCTATCCCAATTCACTAATGTATTCACCCCTTTTCTCAAAACGATAAACATTTTCAATGAGTTAAGTATGCAACAATGCTCAATGAAAATGGATGAGAAAGTAGTTTCAATTCTCCTAATTCTCATGTGATTTCTACAACAATCATAGCTATCCTCTACCGATTGCACAAAATAGATATCTCTAAATAAATAGATAATTTCCAATAAAGATAAACTTTTCAAAATTCAAGGTGGGAGTGATAATGCATATCCAACTCTACCATTATCATCATCATCATTCCAATTTCATAAATTCTAACAACATTTCAATTTCCTCTGTACAAAATCAAATATTCACATTTTAGAGCAAAATCTCATTTTCTTTATAAACCAACTCCAAGGATAAAATTTCACCCTTTTATCACAACTCAACCACATTTACAAACCCATAATCATTTCCAAGAAACTATTTTGAAAACCTCTCTTTTGATTTCAAAAAATCCCCAAATCACAATATTATTTAGAAAATCAAATAACCAAGTTAAAAACTATACAAAAGTGTGGAGAAATCCCTACGTCGAAGCTACAAGGCAGGAGAGAGAGAGAGAGAGAGAGAGAGAGAGAGAGAGACCTCGATGAAGTAGAAAACCAATTTGCTCTGGTCAAAAGGAAACTCCAGGCAAGCTTTACCCTTTTCCCAATGGACAATGGTTGAGAGATCAATGGATGATAATGTATTTGAGGTTTGAAGATGGTTTCTAGAGAGAGAATAAGAAAAACTGAGATTTTATAATTCCAAGAGAGAGAGAGAGAGAGAGAGAGAGGAAAATGACTCAAAAAGTGACTTTTACAGACTGATATACGCGCAGACTGCTCGAGCGACCAAACACAATAAATGAGATCGCTTGAACGAACAAAGTGACTGCTCAAGTGAAGAACACCACCCTCCCAGTACTTTTGTAGGCCTACAAAAGTACTGAGAGTTCCCAAAGACCGCTCCAGCCAAGACCGCTCCAGCAGAAAAAAAACACCCTCCCAGTATATTCGCAGACCTACAAATGTACTGGAAGTGTGGCAACCCTGTTCCGTATTAGGCTTTTAATTCCTTAATTATGTATGTGTTTATATGCCTAATATGAATTTGAATGCTAATTATGTGTTCTACATGATTTTTGGATGCCTATCTGTTGATTGTGGAAAAATCTGTTACAATTTCTGCTCTGAATCATAAATTAAGGTCTGTAGAGGCGATAGAAGCTAAAATTGATTATACCATTGTGAGTAGCATAATTTTTAGAGCCTATGGTGAAATTTAATTAAAAATTGATTCAGATCAAAATAATTAGATTAAATTGATTAAAATAAGTGCAATTGATTAACTTTAAGCAAGTTTGATTAGTTTAAACTAATCACTTCTATATATATGTTATGTTAGTGCTTAAGCTCATATTTTTGAGTTCTTCTTCAAGTCTTGGTTGAAATTCTACACTTTAGAGAGAGAGAGAAGTGAGAATTCAAGGGAAAGAAGAAGAAAGCTTGGAGATTAGAAAGATTAACTCAAGTTCTAGCTAAATTTGGGAGACTTGAAGACTATAGATGTCATGACCCAAACCTGCCCCTAAAAGTTTGGACCTGACCGGCCTATTCTGAGGCCTCAATTTTTGCTATAATAAATGTGGGGGCCGAATATTGGAAGTCGTAGAGATTCCGAAGAGTTGAACATTGAAGAATCAAGATTCTAAACATTCGGCCACTGCCACGAAAACTCGGACCCAACCTTATTCGGCAAGATAGTCGATTAAGCAAGGGGCCGAGTGAAGATCGGTTTATTACAAAATATGCCGACTAGGTACTGAGCTATGGAGCCGAGTAAATATGAACATAATGAGCGAAAAGTGGACCTGGCCCCGAGGCCCAGAGAACGAGTATAAATAAAGGAATAGCAGACTGAGAAAGGTATGTGATAATTGGGGTGTTTAACTTAGAATACAAGTAATCTAGAACAAAAGACTGACTTGTCCATCGGAGTGCTAATTCCGGCACCCCCGATCGGAGTGTTTACTTCCTTTCAGGTGCCTCTCGGTGGATCACGAGCGTCCCCTAGGATCAGAAGAGTATTTCCAAAAATCATTTCCCAAAACTGGCGCCGTCTGTGGGAATACTCAAGCATATCCATGGCGGACGTGGCGGAGGATCCTCTAATAGTCACTTATGAAAACACGCACGGACCGGAGCTTCTCCCAGCAAGACGCGTTTTGAACTTCTCCTCACCTTTGACTCCAAAACATGAGGCAATGCAACCGATCATGGAACAGGCAAAGAAAAATGAGCACAGGTTGGAAAACTTGATCGATGAGAACAAGCGCCTCCGTCAGGATTTGGCTTTGGAGGTAGCAAAATCCAAACAAGCAGTGCTCCAAAATCCTGAGCGACCTCTGAAAGCAGGTGATCGACGACCTCCAGCCTGGCTTCAAGACATCGATAGCAGCTTCGACTTATTATCCCCGGATCCCAAGAAGAATGGACGATCTAAAGTTTCCAATTCCTCCGGAGAAAATCCGCATATAAAGTGGGCCCCCTCGTTCTACACCAGGCCATCAGAAGCGGTGGCACCTCCCAACTCGACAAGAAGGGATAGGCGGTGTGAATATCGCGAAGATCACGATCGTGACAGTAGTTCTATCATGAAAGACCTTCAGGAGTTAGTCCGAGATGTTCAACCCCAGCACCATGCCCAAACGTGCACAACCAGACCAATTGTACTTCGGCGGGAATCACCTCCGCTTGCAGTCATCCATATGATATATACATTGCCAACGCCCTCAGTCGTGCATACAATTCAAACACTCCCTGTATCCCAGAAGCAACTCACGCCGGCGAAACCGCCGCTTGAAGTTACGAGTATCACCTTTGACGATTCTGATCTTATCGGCGTAACAGTCCCCCACATTGATCCACTGGTCATTAAACTATGTGTCAACCGATTTACTATCAAGCGCGTTCTCATAGACCAGGGAAGTACTTCTGAGGTTATGTATTACAAGACCTTCATCAAACTTGGCTTAAAGGAATCAGACTTGTCTCCGACTCCTTATCCATTATCCGGCTTCAATGCAAATCCAGAATATCCGTTGGGGAAAATCATACTACCCATCCAAGCAGACTCCCGAACAATGGATGTGGAATTCTTGGTCGTCAGGCTACCTTCTCCGTACAATCTCATCATGGGCTGAACTTGGTTGCATACTATGCGGGTTGCCCCGAGCACCTATCAGCAGCTTCTGTGCTTCCCAATAGAATACGGCATCGAGCAGATCTATGGTTCCCAACAATTGGCACAAGTATGCTATCTCCTCTCCGGACAGATGCCAAAGGATTTACAAGTTAATTCCATCGAGGTGCCGGATCGTGAAAGCCTCGACGATGTCGAACGGCTCCCGAATGAGAAAGCCACGGAAGACTTAGACCGAATTGAGATTGATGGCAATCCAGAGAGATTCTTCATGGTCGGCGCCTCCCTGAATCAAGCCGACGGGCAACAGCTAGTATCCTTCCTACTCGATAATCTTAATGTATTTGCATGGACTCCATATGAAATGTCGGGCGTCGACCCAACTGTTTCCGAGCATCGTTTGAATGTTGACCCTAAGTGCAAGCCGATCATTTAGAAATGCTGGCGATCTGCCGCAGAGCACACTACTGCCGTGGTTGAAGAGGTTGACCGGCTGCTTGATGCAGGGGCAATCAGGGAAGTTACCTACCCCACATGGCTCTCTAATACTATAGTTATGAAGAAGTAGAACGGTACATGGCGAGTCTGCGTTGATTTCACGGACCTAAACAAAGCCTGCCCCAAAGACTGTTTCCCTCTCCCAAGGATAGACCAACTGGTAGATGCTATAGCACGCCATCAGCACATGAGTTTCCTCGATGCTTATAGAGGCTACCATCAAATTGCCATGCACCCGGAGGACCAGGAGAAAACTGCATTCCTCACCCCAAGAGGAACCTACTGCTATAAGGTTATGCCTTTTGGGCTGAAGAATGCCGGAGCAACCTACCAGAGACTAGTCACCACCATGTTCAAAAGGCAACTTGGTCACACAATGGAAGTGTACATTGATGATATGGTGGTCAAGTCAAAGGTAAAGCAGAATCATACAACCGATCTTGAAGAATCATTTGGCATCCTACACAAATATGGAATGAAGCTGAACGCTTCCAAATGTGCCTTTGGAATCGGCTCTGGTAAATTCTTGGGATATATCGTCAATCACCGAGGAATCGTAGCTAACCCAAGGTAGATCACAGCAATCTTGGAGCTCAGCTCCCCCCGATCAGTAAAAGAGGTGCAAAAGTTAATGGGGATGGCCACCGCGCTCAACAGGTTCATCAACCGTTCCACAGATTGCTGCCGACAATTCTTTCATACACTACGGCAGGGCAAGGCTTTTGAATGGTCCTTCGAATGTGAAGCCGCTTTCAACGGCCTTAAGACATACCTCTGCTCAGTACCACTCTTGGCAACGCCCTCTCTTGGTGACCCGCTCAATATGTATCTGGCAGTTTCTGACCGGGCCGTCAGCGCCGTGCTGATAATGGAAGAACAGGCAGAACAACGGCCGGTGTATGATGTGAGCAAGGCAATGGTTGATGCCGAAACATGCTACCTTCCACTGAAAAAGCTCATCCTAGCCCTAGTCATGGCGGTGAGGAAACTGATGCATTACTTCCAGGGTCATAGCACTGGGGTGCTAACAGACTATCCCCTCCGGTCTGTACTACGCAGTGCAGAAGCTTCTGGGCATGTTTCAAAGTGGGCTCCGGAACTCGGCCAATACGATATTCAATTTTTATCCAAAACCTCAATCAAAGGTCAGGTGCTTGCCGACTTTGTCACCGAATTCACTGGTGTCCTGACTGACTTTAAGCTTGACGAAATTCGACCAAAGCTGAACTGGAGGATTTATGTTGGGGATATTTGGCAGTTGTATTGCGATGGGTCGTCCAATCAGCGAGGCAGTGGAGCTAGAGTTGTCATCATGTCTCTTGACAGCGCAATAATTGAGCAGGCCATTAAGCTTGGCTTCGAAGCATCAAATAACGAAGCCGAATATGAAACCCTCGTAGCCGGTTTACTCGCGCACGTTCTTGGCGCTCGGCATTTGCTTGTGTTTTGTGATTCAAAACTGGTGATCAACCAGCTAAAGGGGGAGTAGCGACAAGGAACGACCGCATGGCGGCCTACATGAAAACAGCGAATTCCTTGTTGGCAAAATTCAACCATCATGAGTTGAACCAGATAACACGTGATCAGAACACCCATGCAGACGCCTTGGCTTGCCTAGCCTCCGCCATCAACATAGAGATTAAACGGACTATCGAAGTAGGTTTCATCCTGGAGCCAAGCATTGGCCCTTCGGAGGAAGTCCAGATTAACATTATAGAATCTGCCCCAAGCTGGATGGATCCCATTGCTGCTTTCCTGTCTTCTGACCAACTCCCAGAGGAGAAGAAAGAAGCGCACAAGTTGCGAAACAATGCCATGAGATACTACTTAGATCCGCAAGGAGGGCTCTATAAAAAATCCCTCTCTGGTCCATATTTGGAATGCGTGCACCCAGACAAAGTTGAGGAGCTTCTGATTGAGATACATGAGGGCAGTTGCGGTGCCCATTCTGGCGGGCGTTCTTTGGCCCATCGAGCTATAACACAGGGGTATTATTGGCTGACAATGAGAGCGGACGCCGAGTGTTATGCGAAAATGTTTGAACAGTGCCAGAAGTTCTCCCCACTAACCCATTTGCCTGCAGAAGAACTGAACTCTATTACCACACCCGGGCCATTCGCCCAGTGGGGGCTCGATATCGTAGGACCATTGCCGAGGGCCCCAGGAAATAAGCGATACTTGATTGTCGCAACAGATTACTTCACAAAATAGGTCGAAACGGAGGCATTAACACACATTTGAGACGTTGATGTTAAATGCTTTGTGTGGAGGAACATCATAACGGAACATCATAATGCAATTCAGCATTCCAAGAGCCCTTATTTTAGACAACGGCACTCAATTTGATTGTGGTGTTTACTGAGAACTGTGCGACAAATATGGTATCCGGCCGTATTTTTCTACTTCGACTTATCCCCAAAGCAATGGTCAGGCCGACGCTTCGAACAAATCCATCTTGGACGGCATCAAGAAAAGGCTGGAGAAAGCCACAGGCAAATGGGTCGAACAATTGCCGAGTGTATTGTGGGCTCATCGAACAACGCCGAGGAGATCAACCGGAGAAACTCCGTTTGCCCTATGCTTTGGCAACCAGGCGATCTTACCCTTGGAGATCGGCCTCCTGACCCTCAAGTCGCAAGTTTTTGATACAGGCAGAAACGACATGATGCTGGCTTTGGATTTGATTCTAATCGAGGAACGAAGAGACCGTGCCCTTGCGTCTATGGCACGGTACCAGCAGCAGTTGGCAAAATCATACAATCAACGAGTTCAGCTGTGCCACTACACACCAGGAGAATTGGTCTTGAAGAAGGTGCTTCCAGCCGACAGGAAGCCGACTGATGGAAAACTTGGTCCAAACTGGGACGGCCCCTATCAAATAGATTCCATCGCAGGAACAGGGGCACATTAGCTGAAAGATATGACAGCAAGGAGTCTCCCAAGGCCTTCAAACTCAACCCACTTGCGAAAGTTTTATCATTAAACCCGACCTGTGGGGAATGATTTTAGTGTTAAATGATTCGCCATGTACAAATTCCACTTTTGTAATACGAGGATTCTAATCGAAAATTGTTCTAAAAGTGTTTCGCAAAAGCCTCCAGATTCGGAGCGCCCTTCGTGGATATCACGATCGGCCAATAAAAGCCTCTGGATTCAGAGTGTTCTTTGTGGATATCACGATCGGCCACTCAAAGTCTCCGGATTCGGACCCCCTTCGGCGTATGACACCGTTGGGCCGAAAAAGTCTCCAGATTCGGAGCGCCCTTCATGGATATCACGATCGACCAATAAAAGCCTCCGGATTCGGAGCGCCCTTCGTGGATATCACGATCGGCCACTCAAAGTCTCCGGATTCGGAGCCCCTTCGGCGCATGACGCCATTAGGCCGAAAAAGCCTCTGGATTTGGAGCGCCCTTCGTGGATATCATGATCAGCCAATCAAAGTCTCTGGATTCGAAGCGCCCTTCGTGGATATCACGATCGGCCAATCAAAGTCTCCGGATTCGGTGTGCCCTTCATGGATATCACGATCGGCCACTCAAAGTCTCCAGATTCAGAGCCCCTTTGGCGCATGACGCCGCTGGGACAAAAGAGACTCCGGATTCGGAGCGCCCTTCGTGGATATCACGATCGGCCACTCAAAGTCTCCGGATTCGGAGCGCCCTTCGTAGGTATCACGATCAGCCAATCAAAGTCTCTAGATTCGGAGCGCCCTTTGTGGATATCACGATCGGCCAATCAAAGTATACGGATTCGGAGCGCCGTTCGTGGATATCACAATCGACCACTCAAAGTCTCTGGATTCGGAGCCCCTTCGGCGCATGACGCCGTTGGGACAAAAGAACCTCCGGATTCGAAGCGCCCTTCATAGATATCACGATCGGCCACTCAAAGTCTCCGAATGCAGAGCGCCTTTCGTGGGTATCACGATCGGCCTATCAAAGTCTCCGGATTCGGAGCGCCCTTTGTGGATATCACGATCGGCCACTCAAAGTCTCCGGATTCGGAGCACCCTTCGTGGGTATCACGATCGGTCAATCAAAGTCTCTGGATTCGGAGCGCCCTTTGTAGATATCACGATCGGCCACTCAAAGTCTCCAGGTTCGGAGCCCCTTCGGTGCATGACGTCGTCCAAGCCTGAGCCTGGAGCCAAATAAATACCTAAAGAAAATGCCAGATTCGGAGTCTTATCAACACCATTTTTGGGCAATGTAACGAGCATACTGAATGAATATTTAGTGACATGCTCCATTAGGACGAGCCCGCTAAAACCGTTCGAACAATCTCTGCTAACAAAGCACAAAACATGCAAACATATATATGCCAAAGAATTACATAATTACGCAATTTGACAAGTGATTATAAGGCAACAGGAATATTAACAACATAGCATCTTATTCATCTGACAAGGAATTACATAATTTTCGGCGCAATCCGCGCTTGAACATTACAACGAGTATTTTTATGCGGCCTCTCCCTCATCATCGCTCTTTTTGACCTCAAAGGCGGAAAAGGGAAAATGATTGCGTCGGTACCGCGGAAACGCTGAATCGACACCCTTTGCTTGAAGAGCCTCTGCGGCCTGAAGTGTCGCGATCCAACTGTGCTTAAATCCCCGATTCTCACATCGGCAGACCTCTTCTGCAAGCTTCTCCTTCATTTTGTCGATCCCAACCTTCCGGCCCGCATGAAAGCCTTGCTCATAACCTTTGGATCTCTCATTTTCTAGGCAAACATGCTAGCCATGTCTCGATTGGCAATGGCATGACTCAATAGCCATTGGGTCACCCTTTCGTCCACGATTGTATTAGATCAACCTGCCACGTGCAGCTCGGCGGCTTTAGCCATCCTAAGCTCATTAAGTTCACGCTCGGCTTTCTCCGCCCGAATCTCCGAATTACAGACCCTTTTGTTCATCTTCTCTTTCTCCCGCCGCGCGGCGCGCAGGCGCATGCCGACTTTGTAAGCGGTGTACAGCCCCTTCACCGCCCCGTGGATTCCCTCTCGAAAGACGTCGAAATCTTGTAGGCCAACCATCGACTGCTGCACCTCCGGTGGAAATATCTGTTGAGCAAATTCGACCGCCACCATTCGGTCCCTAATAATGGAGTCTGCCTCCGTCATCGATCTGTTCCCCACGAAAACTGTAAAACTCAATGGTCGCGGTCGCGGAGAGCTTCCTTGCTGTTTTTTCTCCTTTTGGGGTGATCTGCTTCGACGACTTGGAGGCTGACGTTTTTCTCATTCTTTGGACATCCCACTTCCCGCACGGATGGCTTCTCTGCCGCGATTCATCGCAATATCAAGCTTAGCCAAAGTTGGACTTTCGCCTCTGCTATTGAAGAAAACTTTATTTGCCATTCACGATAAGTTGCCTTGAAAATACAATAAGCGAAGTTACTAGCGCAAACAACCACCCCCATTTATTTCTAATACTTGCAGCACCCCCGAGGCAGTTTCATTAACGCTACTCTCCAAACTAACTATCTAAATGGCAATTTTTGATCAATGCCTTCGAAGTTCATGCACTGGCTGGGGCAAGGGCAGATTTATTAATCTAGTCGACCGCGTACCCTAGCCTCATGCCGATCGATATGTGCCGTAGCCAGTTCATTCACTAATTTTTGGCTTTTAAAACGGCCTAAATATCTAAACGGCAATTTTTGATCATGCACTGGCTGGGGCAATGGCAGATTTATTAATCTAGCCGGCCGCGCACCCTAGCCTCATGCCGATCGATATGTGCCGTAGCCAGTTCATTCACCAATTTTTGGCTTTTAAAATGGCCTAACTATCTAAATGGTAATTTTTTATCATGCATTGGCTGGGGCAAGGGCAGATTTATTAATCTTGTCGGCCGTGTACCCTAGCCTCATGCCGATCGATATGTGCCGCAGCCAGTTCATTCACCAATTTTTGGCTTTTAAAATGGCCTAACTATCTAAACGGCAATTTTTGATCATGCACTGGCTGGAGCAAGGGCAGATTTATTAATCTAGCCGGTCGCGTACCCTGGCCTCATGCCGATCAATATGTGCCGTAGCTAGTTCATTAACCAATTTCTGGCTTTTAAAACGTCGTAATCATTTAATCGGCAATTATATAACATTTGACCCAAAGCAATTCCATTCATCAGTAACAGCGAGGTACAAAATGAATTTTCATTAAGTAAATTGGGCACAAATCGTAACCATTTTACATATGAAAATTACTAAGCAAAAAACTGTAAAAAGTTGAAAAATACACGCAAATCTTAAAACAAAAAACAAGCGCCTTTGAAATCAGCCATCGGAATTAGACTCCAACGGCTCAACATCCACTTGCTCATATGGAATTAGCGCAGCCAAAGACACATTAGCGGCAGCAAGGGCTTTGAACCAGCCGTGTTTAAAGCCCCGATTCTCAAACTTAGGGACTTCGTCTACGTATTCATCATAAGAAGATTTTTTCCTGGCATCAAATGCGCTGGAAGCCTTCAGGTCAGTTGTTTCCTTCGCCGCCTTCATCTCTTCCAACTCAGCCTTCAATTTAGAATTCGCCTCCTGGGCCAATTTAAGCGCCGCGTTGCTCGCATTCGCCCTCTCCTCGACAACCGATCTCAAATCCTCAGCATTACAGGCTCTCTCCAACTCGGCCTCGGCACGAGCGCCCTCAATCGGTGCCCTACTTCTTTGGTCCTCAACCTCCGCTTGTAAATGGCCAATCTGCTCCACCGCATCATGATAACGGCGGCCCAAGTCGGCTATCCTTCCGACGGTCTGCAAAACAGGAAGTTAAAACTAAAATAATGTGTGAGGAGAAAAGACAGAGTCAAGATATGTACCAAAAGAGCCGATTGCGCGGTGAACGCAATTACAACCAGATTCGGCTGCCCCCGAAAAGTCGCCTTATCAGCAGGCAGTGAAACAGACGTCGCCAAACTAAGTGCAACCACTGGATCTTTGATTGCCGAAGCATCGGAGAAGATCGTTGTATTTTTCATCTTCGACTGAATAGCAAAAGGTACAATCACATCTAATTCCTCCAAACGAGGTCGTTTGTCGGCGCGATCTTCTTCTGAGCCGGCCTCGACATCGGCAGGGCACTTCTTCACCCTTTGCTCAGCTTCTACACTGGCCTGCACCAAGGGTTCCATTTCAGTGCTTCCTCCTTTTACCATCACTTCCTCAATAACGGGCAGGGAGGACTGAGACTGAGATTCGACAGCCCGAATCTCTTCCGCCCTCCGCCACGCAGCTAGCCTTTTCGCGTTCGCTTTCTTGGCAAGCTTAGTGAGGCTTAGCCCAGCCATATCTTCTGGGTACGTGCCGGGAAGATCCTCCAGACCCTGAAAAATGTCGTCAAGTGGACGGTTCTGTCGACCCGAAGTGGACGGATTATCAGCCGAATTGAGGCCGGCTTCCTCAAATGCTAATTTCAAAGCCTCGTCAACCTCTGTTTTGACTTCGTCTGATTTGGCGGCCTCAGCTACTTCCGGTCGCTCCGAATCTGATTCCTCGCAACCAACTTGCCTCAAATTTTTGAAGTCAGTCACGATACGGGCGACAAGAAACTCCTCACCGATCAAAATTGGGATATTTTTCGCCGCCGAAATGGTCGTATAAGTCGGCTCGTAGCAGAGCAGAACATGGGCCGCCCTCCCCTGCTTCTGAAGACTCCATCAGCCGAAGTACTTGAGCGCAGTCTTGATTTCTGAAAGGACGGCATCGTCAGTTGAGGTCAAGATTTTCTTCAAATCGTTCCCTGCAAAAGCAAAATCATAAGGCCCCAAAAACGAAGCTTTATAAATTTAACAAATGAATAAAAGATGATACTAGGCCATCTAGTTCGCCCCTCTGTCTAGAAATACGATCAAGGCAATCCTCGCCTTCGTCGAATTCCCAGTTTCCTTAGACGACGACCATAACATCATCGACTCGCTTCCCAGAGCTGGAAAGCATAGTCACTAGTTGATGGTCGGTGTCTTTGGCTCTAAGGAAATAACGCCCGTGCCGACCTGAAGACTTGGCCAAGGCGTAGCAATGCCGAATAGTGGGGATGCCAAGGTTAAGCCCAAGGTGGTGGTTTAGTGCAACAATCCCCATCACAACCCTAAAGAAATTGACGTTGGGCTGCGAGGGAATTAACTCCCAATGGCAAAGCACGGCCCTAAGGAATGGGTGAAGGGGAAATGGACCCCGCCCTCTGCGATTGATAGAAGAGGGAAGATGATGGTGTTTTCATCAACCCTCTCCATATCAAGGGTGCCGTCTGCTGCAAAAGACAGACGAACATCATCGGGGATGAAAAAATGGCGTCAGAAGCCAGAAATTTGATCCGATGAGAGGAGATCTTTTAAATGTTTCGCCATTCTCCCTAGCCAATATGATTTTGCTAAGTCAAAAAACAAAGCAAAGAAGGAGAGAACTTACAAGTGGCGAAAGAGGTAGAGAAGAGTAGGAGGTCGCAGAGGTAGTTCGAAAGGCAACTCAGCGACGGGCGTCTAAAAGCGTGTATCTATTTGAAAAGACATCGAAATTTTAAATCACAATAAATGAGAGTGTACGAAGAGGTGGGAAGTTGAAATGATAACCGAAAAGCATGTGGACAGACATTTGCGTTGGAATACGATCAGCCGCCGAATTTTGGCTCTGACTCTTCAAGTTCAAAGCCAAACACTCCAGCCAACTGCCGCTAGAGGAGTGCTTGGGGGGCAATTGTGGGGGCCGAATATTGGAAGTCGTAGAGATTCCGGAGAGTGGAACATTGAAGAATCAGGATTCTAAACATTCGGCCATTGCCATGAAAACTCGGACCCAACCTTATTTGGCTAGATAGTCGATTAAGCAAAGGGCTGAGTGAAGACCGGTTTATTACAAAATATGCCGAATAGGTACTGCGTTGTGGAGCTGGTAAATATGAACATAATGAGCGAAAAGTGGACCTGGCCCCGAGGCCCAGAGAACGAGTATAAATAAAGGAATAGCAGACTGAGAAAGGTATGTGATAATTATGGTGTTTAACTTAGAATATAAGTAATCTAGAATGAGAGACTGACTTGTCCGTCGGAGTGCTAATTCTGGTACCCCCGACCCGAGTGTTTACTTCCTTTCAGGTGCCTATCAGTGGATCACGAGCGCCCCTAGGATCATAAGAGTATTTCAAAAAACCACTTCCCTACAATAAATTTTACTCGACATTAGGACTAGAATGGAAGCCAAATAATAGAATCAAACATTCATGGAGCTGTCACTACATGCTAGGATCCTAATGCATTACCATACATAAGTATGTAACATTTCATACACCGTTTACTTTATGGTTTGTGTGGAAGGGATAACAACCAAGAAGTTAAGTAATGTCAAGCATATACACATGTCTATTCCTCCTAATTCCAACAAAACATGTTAAAGTACAAGTTTCCCAAAATTAAACAAGAGTCACTTTGGGTGACTTAGCAAAACAGGTTCAGCAAAAGGCTTTTGGGCTGACCTATGGTTGTCTCACGAGCTGATTACCTACAAAATGTCCATAAAAAAAAATGAAGTGAGCAAGGCTTAGTGAATGATAGCCATACAAATAGATGAAGAGTACGAGCACAGTTGAACAATGCATATTCTTAATCATAAGTTTTTGACTGGCCTCAGGCCCATATAAGACAGAACGACCTCAGGCCCAACGTAATGCAAAACAACCTTAGGCCCATTGTAATACAGAATGGCCTCGGGCCTTGTGAAATACAAAACGACCTTAGGTCCATTAGTTTAGTAAAACGGCCTCGGGCCCATCACATTAGTAACCAGAACGACCTTGGGTCCATATCGTATGTGCCAAAGTTCCAACATATCTCAAATAGATCTCATATCACATATGTTATTTATATAGCATATGTCTTTTACTAAAGGAGTAAATAGGGTGTCGAACCATTCATATAAACATAGTACAAGAATAAAACATAACATTACTTCACTATCACTCACTGTGATAAGGATGAACAATGGTCCCCTCCTGTACGTGCCCTATACAAAACATATGACTTGTAAGTACATCAAGCATATCACTTTTTCTTAATTTCCTTTTAATTCCAAAATGTCTGATTCGTTAAGTTCCACGTAATTAAATGCATTAAAGAAACATCAAATGGGGTTTTTGATATATTTAGAGGGTTAAGTAGAACAAAAGAAGGTTACATAATTTTTCAGCTTGCACCGCACTTGTGGGCCACACGTGCTTTTATTTCAGTGTGGTCCAATTCTGCTGCCCTGTTTTCCGCACATGTGGCGGTGAGCTCCGCACGTGCGGCCATGAGCCTCGCACGTGCAGTCGTATAACCTATTTTGGGCAGTCCAAAACTCCATCAAGATTAGGCTTGCCAAACATATTTCCATGCCAAAATACAAACAATTTCTCTACAATATCTTAATTGTAAACATAATAAACATGGGTTTCAAGCTCAAAGAGTTCATAGCTCATTTTAATGAAAACATACATTTCTAATATTCACATGTCCTTCCATTCCTTCATCTCTTGGTGGTTACTCACTGTAGACACTAGCATGTATATTCATGTAGGAGTCAAAATATGTAAATAATGAGAAATTAAAAGATGATTCCTTTCAAATGAGGCTCACCACACATGAATCAACTCTCTAACTAAAGAGAACAATATGAATATCATTCAAACAAACTTATGATGTCAAACCCTAACTCTCATAAGTGCAAACCTTTACTTTAGAGCTTTAATCTCATCAATTGAGGAAGGATTTAGGGTGTTGAAGTTGATCATACTCACCTTGAACTTTAATTTTTGAATCTCTTCAAACTTCTTCAAGATCTTAGTTGATTCTCCCTTTCTCTTTCTGCATCTCTCTCTCTCTCTCTCTCTCTCCAGGAGATAGATTTTCTACCATAGTGGTCTCTAATTCATGGACTCATATATATGTCTCTAACTAAGGCTTATTTTGAGCCTACAAGTTGAGGTTAACTAAGGTTAGCCCAATTAATTCAATTTAATTTGTTACGAAGCAAATTTTTACAAAACTTTATATTATGACTTAAAAATCATGTTGATTAAAACTGTAAAGTTAATTTCGGGTTATCGCGCCTCTAAAGCTTTCAATTTCAAGTTCAAACATCCTAACTTCAACAGATTTTCTCCAATAACCAACAAATAGAATGGCATAACTAAATAATTCGTATATGTAAGCACAACTCCACATAAAATTTCACATTAAACGTATAATGACCCATATAACTAGAAATGTAAAGCATATAAGAGGGTCGGGTTATTACATTTGGTGAGTAAATGTACCTCAAATTGTATATTGAAATCACATAATTTGAGAATTCAAGAACAATTGATGACTTAGTGCAAGATATGAATTTAATATGAAGAACTTGGTATTGAATCACACTTGTATACATAATTTTGTTGAGTCTCATGAATATAAGTATCATTTATACCATTTGAGATGGAATTAGAGGCTATATTTCACGTGCATGCATAATCCATGAAGTTATGGAACTTGATTGCATGAGTTTTGAAGTAATAAAGAAGAAATTGAAATGATTTGGGACTTATATGATGAATTCATGATGATTTAAACTTCAATCTTGTAAAATTGGCTCTTATATTCATGTTAGTAGTCGTGTGGTTGAAAATTAGAATATATTATGTAGGTTGAACCATTTAAAATCATGTTTTGAACCTCAAGCAACATTCTGGAAAATCCAGAATTCGAACAGGTCGCTCGAGCGAAACAAGTGTCGCTTGAGCGTAAAATTCAAGCTCTCAGTATTTTTGCAGACAATTGCACGGTGGCTCCATTGGCAAAACTTGTGCTCGAGTGAACCCTGTTTTGAATTGCTCATAACTTGAGCGACCAAAACCCCAAAACTTGCATTCAAGCCTAAAATTCAAACAACCAGTACTTTTGCAGAGCTTTGCCGACCGCTCGAGCGACCAAAGTTGCGCTCGAGCGAAGGGCCCTGTTTTAGGAAATTTTGAAAAGTTGTTTTATGTTTCAATTTCCATTCTATTACATTTCTGAGCATTGTTGAGCATGCATTGAGCATTCCAAATGAATGAAAGAGTTAGAAAGAAGCCTAAGAAAGATAAACAAAATAAAAGAACAAATTGAATTGTATTGTGACCCAATTTTCTGTGTGTTATGAATTGGGTAGGGTCAACTTTGAGGACAATTCGACCATCTGACCACTGTGAGTAATATCTTAGTAAAGATATTTTTGTCTATCTTATTTTCTAATTATTACCCATGTGGTAAGTTTTCTAAACTTATGAATTTGTGCTATGAATGAGTGTTCTATCCGTTTGATATATTTGAGAAGAATACAAAATGAGCCCAAGGACGTTTGGAATATTTGACAAGAATACGAAATGGGCCCAAGGTTGTTTGGAATATTCGACAAGAATACGAAGTAGGCCCAAGGCCATTTGGAATATTTGACAAGAATATGAAATGGGCCTAAGACCGTTTGGAATATTGGACAAGATTGCAGAATGGGCCCAAGGCCGTTTAGTACAATTGACAAGATGGACGTAAGATCATTTTTACATGAATTGGACCTAAGGTCGTTTTGTATATTCATTTAAATGGACATATGGTCATTTTGAATACAGAATTGGTTGGACCAAAGGTCGTTTTGTACACGTGTTTTGAAAGACCAGATGGTCATTTGTGTATGGATCCATTAGACCTGAGGTCGGTCTATGAACAAGTATTGGACCCGAGGTCCTTTTGTATAGATGGACCCAAGGTTGTTTTACATAAAATGGACCTAAGGTCGCTTTGTATATGAGTTGGACCTGTGGTTGTTTTGTATATAGATATGATGTACTAGATCCGAGGTCGTTTTGCTTTGTTATGATCTATAAATCTGATATGAATAAGAATAGTGTTTTAAATGTTTAAATCATAAGTATGATTTATTTATGTACGAATCTCATTCATTTACCTCTTTACTCTGGTATTATTCACTGGGCTTTAGCTTACTCCGTATTTATATATATGTAGGTGAGCAGCGGGATGTCTAGCCCGAGCCTTAGTGAGATTATGAAAGGTCGTTCACCGCGCAATCTCGTGTATCTAAGACTCTAATTGGTCTCTCCTCATACGGGGCATCCTCATCTACCTCTAACTCGGTCCAATCCAACACATGTGTCAGATCCGACTCATACTTCCAGAGCATACAAATATGACACACATCATGAACCTCGAAAAACTGTGGCGGCGAGGCCAAATGGTAAGCTACCTCCCCAATATGATCTAGAATCTCAAAAGGCCCAATAAATCGAGAAGATAACTTCTGCTCTTCCCAAACCTCATCAAACCCCGTCTCGGTGATATTTTCAGGAAGACATGATCTCTTACCTCAAATGATAACGGCCTTCTCCTACGGTTGGCATAACGCTTCTGATGACTCTGAGCCAAAACCAACCTCTTACGGATAAGTGTAACCTTCTCCATTGTTTCCTGGACTAACTCAAGACCTAACATAGGTGCGTTGCCCACCTCGGCCTAACACGCTAGAGATCTACACGGTCGGCCATATAAGGCCTCAAACGGTGCCATATCAATACTCGTCGGAAAGCTATTGTGTTAGGCAAACTCTACTAAAGGAAAGTGCCTCTCCCACGATCCCTTAAAATCAAGAACATAACCCCAAAGCATATCGTCTAGGATCTAAATGGTATGTTCTGACTGCCTGTCAGTCTGAGGATTATAAGTAGTGCTAAAAGTCAACCTAGTGCCAAAGGCATTTTGTAGGCTCTGCCACAACCGAGCCGTGAAATGCAAATCTCTATTCAAAACAATAGTCACAAGGACCCCATGAAGTCGAACTATGTCCCTAACATAAAGGTCAGCAAGATTATCTATCGAGTCACTCGTGCGCATAGGTACAAAGTGTGCTGACTTAGTTAACCGGTCGACTATCACCCACACGACATCATTACCCCGTTGAGTCCTCGGAAGATCCACAACAAAATCCATCGTGATATGCTCCCACTTCCACTCGGCTACAAGTAATGGTTGCAACAAACCTGCTGACCTCTGATTCTCGACCTTCACTTGTTGACAAGTAACGTCTTCATCCCCCTCCACCAGAACTAGCGTCTAAGGTTGTGATACATCTTTGTACCTCCTGGGTGTACCGTAAGGAATGAATGGTGAAACTTTTGGAGTACCTCGTCTCTAGATATCTTTTCTCAGATAGACTCTACCTCATGATCACCTCGTTGTGCTTCTATAACTCAGCTCACAAGTGTAGGTTATGCCATTATAGTAAACAAAGTTTCCAACTCAACAAACTTGCCAAGATGCAAGTCAAACTCGCCAATAGCACCCAACATCTCTCATTCCCGGATGGCAATACTAGCTACACTGCTAATGGATTTCCTACTCAACACATCAGCCACTACATTAGCTTTCCCCGGATGATAGTACAACTCAAAGTCGTAATCCTCCATAAACTCCATCCACCTTCTCTGCCTCAAATTCAAATATTTCTATGAAAACAGATACTTCAGACTCTTGTGATAAAAAAAGACCTTGAATCTCTCACCATAAAGATAATGTCTCTAGATTTTCAAATCAAAAATCACTGCTGCTAGTTCTAAGTCATGGGTAGGATAGTTTCTCTCATGTGTTTTCAACTGTCGTGAGCCATATGCCACTACCTTCCCCTCTTGCATTAAGGCACAACTCAAACCTTCCCGAGACACATCACAATACACTGAATAGCCTAAACCCCTCTCTGGAATAATCAACAATAGAGCAGTGCTAAGTCTAACCTTAAGCTCTTGAAATGACTTCTCATAAGTCTCACTCCACACAAATTTGATTCCCTTTCTCGTCAGTCTAGTCAAAGGTGAGGCCAATCTACAGAAACCCCTTACAAAACGATGGTAATACCGGCTAACCCCAAGAAACGCCAGATCTCAAAGGCATTCTTAGGTTGTTCCCAATCTTGCACTGCCTCTATCTTAGAAGAGTCTATAGTCACCCCTTCCCCAGATACCACATGGCCTAAGAATTTCACCTCCTTCAACCATAACTCACACTTTCTAAACTTAGCATATAATTTGTGGGCTTTAAGCAACTAAAGTACAATCTGCAAGTATTCCTCATGTTCCTCCTCAGAGGATGAGTAAATCAAGATGCCATCAATAAAGAAAACCACAAAACGGTCTAAGAACTCATAAAAAATTTGGTTCATCAAGTCCATAAACAAGGCCGGTGCGTTAGTTAGCCCAAAAGCCATCACTAGAAACTCATAATGGCCATGCCGCTTATGGAATGACGTCTTCTGGATATCCTCATCCTTGACTCTTAACTGGTGATAACGCGATCTCAAGTCTATCTTAGAAAAGCAACAAGACCCCTTCAATTGTTCAAACAAATCATCTATACGAGGTAGTGGGTACTTTTTGTTAACAGTTACCCGATTCAACTGTTGCTAATCAACACAAAGTCGCAATATGCCATCCATTTTCTTGGCAAAGAAAGTCGATGCTCCCCAAGGTGAAGTACTAAGGCAGATAAAGCCCTTATCTAATAATTCTTGGAGTTGAATCTTCAAATCACTCAACTTGATAAGTGCAAATCTATACTGCGCCATGGAAATCGATGTCATGCCTAGCAATAAATCAATAGAGAACTCAATCTCACGGTGAGGTCGTAAACTAGTGAGATCCTTGGGAAAGACGTCCGGGTATTTACAAACTACCCTTAGTAACTCTACTCAAACCACATCACTCTCAACACCTAAGAATGTAGCAAGAAGGAAACTAAGCGCCCCCTGACCACGCAAATCATACACTGGTAATAAGGCTCTATCGACTCAATCTTGCAAGAAATAAAAATAATCAACACTCTAGGTGCACAATGTAACTCTCTGACGGTAACAGCATTTAATGGCCCGATAAGATGACAACCAATCCATTCCTAAAATGACATCAAAACTCAACATATCAATCAACATAAAAGTAAAAGGAATTTGGTGACCAGCAACCTCTATCTCATAACCCCAACACCCCTAGTCCAAAACAACCTCACCACCAACATGTGACTCTACCCTAAGTGGAGACGCTAACTGAGCCACTTCTAACCTCAATGCTGATGCAAATGCAGACGAAATGAAAGAATGTGATGCACCAGTATCAATCAACACGTTAGCAATAGAATTACATAACAAGAAGTTACCTCTCACTACCGAAGGTGCTGACAACAAATTTGTCATGGTAATAGCATACACACACCTCGTAGGCCTCTGCTCTATGTGCTTACCTCTCGAAGCATAATTTAGAAACACTGATTAAGCCAAAGAGGCTCTTTGAGTGGCCCTCGAGGCCTGTGCTAACGGTCTAGGCTACTGGCTCTGTGTCTGCCTCAAACTAGATGCACCAGATATGCCACCTGACTGAGAGAAAAACCTCCTTACGTGCCCTGACTGCCCACACTGATAACAGGTAGGCGGTTGCTCTCTCCCTTAACTCTGCCTCTAAGGACAAGCTGCAAACGCTGCAAATTATTGTCGTCCTCCTCTCTGCAACAAACTAAAGACTTGTGGCCCAGCTGACCACACTTAAAGCAAGCGATCCCACCCTAACCACCTCTCCCTGACCCAGAATTCGGTACAGAAAAAATGGATCTAGACTGTGCTCCTTGGAAGGCATTGACAAAGGCCTCCTAAGTCACCCCAATGCGCCCATGTACATACTTTAATCATTAACCCACATCTTTCTTCAACTGGAAAGATGCCAAGGTTACTCTCAGCTCGTCGTCCTCGATGCCAAGCATCTCAAATGTCTTCACCATCTGTTCGAGCCACTTATCCGGCATCAGTGGTTCCTTCAAATCCTCCAAAAACTCATCCAAATTAGACCGGAAGAACTCCCTCTTCAGAAAAAATGGGCTTGTCTCAGCAACCTATGCCTGGACTTGATTTTAAGCTCTGAGAATGTCCATGGATTCCCGCAAGGCTCCGGCAATTTCACGGGCCAAAGTGCCCATCGCTTGCTGACCAACTAGTTCGGCCACATTGGCCTGACCAACCCCATCCTCCTATGTCAGAATATCATCCGGTAATAGCACCTCATGTCGTCTAGGCCTACCACGCCTACCACCGCCATGTCCACATCCTAACGTCCCAATGAAGGTAACACAAGAGATTAGCACATTTACAAATGTGACGAAGCTAACTCACTTACGTCCTAATGCGATGGACAACAATTAATTCACTCCACATAAGCACGTAGTCATGTAAACACATACAAACTTTCTAGATAATGATCGTCCTGCGACATTACCAAAGTTCCAGTTAGAAATAGCAGTGATCAAGTGCTCTTCTAACAGAACTTTTAGAAACTCGTAGACCCAATCAATATCTTAGAAATTAAATCTCATACCCATTTAATCACATAAGTATGTTATCAGATAGCATACTAGGTTTACTTCTAACACAAACTAGCGAGGTAACCCATTGTGGTAAAAACCACATCCCACGATCCCAAAGTATTCAAACCCGGTAGCTCTAATACCAAGTTGTAATGCCCCACATATAATAACCATAATTCATCATATGATATTAATTAAATAACAACACCGTTCTAAATATAATATCCTTCAACTCATGTGATCCCATTGTACAAAAGGCAACACATGCAGTTATACATTCATATGCCATAACCCTAAATTTATAGCATGTACATGAGTTACTAGTATGAAATAAAAGTTAAACATATGTATAAATGCCCTAATGGCTATAACTTTCCAAAACGATGCTTGGTTACACCAAAAGTGAGTTTAAACTCAATACAAATAGAGCCCTAGGCTTTAACAAAATAAATAGAACAAAAACCAAACAATAAGCTCTCGGCTCCAAGTCCTCCCAAGCTACAGCCTTGGCGGAGGCATATCATCAGCACCTGACAATGGTCTTCCACATAGTGTGAGCCAAAGCCCAGTAGAGATACTCTAACACAGTGCATGAATCTTAACAAAGTTATAAAGTGAATGCATATGCAATGCTCGTGCCAAAACATTTTATGTCTCTTTAAAAAACAATGCAATGCCAGGTTTATATCACAATTCATGAAAAAATTTCTTTTACAACAGAAGATAGGGCAGTGGATACAACACTGGAATCTCTGGGTACGTGTCTGCAAGTAGACTATACAAGCACTACCAATTGCCATTTTTACTGGCACTAATCGGAAGGCTCAGAACCTAACCACATGGGTTTCTGAACTTTCACCAACAATACACTGGACAACAATAATACCACAACCACAC
>NW_021024949.1:3595125-3613564 GCF_004153795.1 Camellia sinensis
AGGCACAAAAAAAAAAGAGAGAGAGAGAGAGAGAGAGAGAGAGAGAGAGAGAGAGAAATTTGATGCAAATTTTCTAACCCTTCCAAATGGGGGAGAGCACCCCTTATATATAGAAAATCAAGATTGGAGCTTGTATTCATCCTACCATACACATGTATGGAGATGCGCTTCAGTGAACAACAATTGGCACAATTGGCAAACATATATCTGAAAAATTAGAAAAATGACCGTCGGCCACCACTAGTAGTCGACAGGCACAAGTCATGGTCGATAAGCTATGGGGATGGCCGACAGGCCACCCTCTCCTCCAAATTTGAAATAACAAGCTCTTGGTCCACAACCAAGCACAGAACAGATAAGGTTCGAAGGCTCAAAGACGAGGCGCTCGGCCAAGATCTTCGGGCACTCAACATGAACATGAGTATACAAAATCATCGAGTGTTCAAACGACAACGTCCAAGTCTTGAGCACGGTCAAAAATGGGGTGTCTAGAGGCACCTAACCATGTGGGTTTCTGGACTTACACCAATGACACACAGGCCAACAATAATACCACAACCACACCTCCTATCCAAATTCACTAATGTATTCACCCCTTTTCTCAAAACGATAAACATTTTCAATGAGTTAAGTATGCAACAATGCTCAATAAAAATGGATGAGAAAGCAGTTTCAATTCTCCTAATTCTCGTGTCATTTCTACAACAATCATAGCTATCCTCTACCGATTGCCCAAAATAGATATCTCTAAATAGATAGATAATTTCCAATAAAGATAAACTTTTCAAAATTTAAAGTGGGAGTGATAATGCATATCCAACTCTACCATTGTCATCATCATCATTCCAATTTCATAAATTCTAACATCATTTTCATTTCCTCGGTACAAAATCAAATATTCACATTTTAAAGCAAAATCTCATTTTCGTTATAAACCAACTCCAAGGATAAAATTCCATCCTTTTATCACAACTCAACCACATTTACAAACCCATAATCATTTCCAAGAAACTATTTTGAAAACCTCTCTTTTGATTTCAAAACCAAAACCCTAGGTTTGTCCAAAAATCCCCAAATCACAATATTATTTAGAAAATCAAATAACCAAGTTAAAAATCATACAAAAGTGTGGAGAAATCCCTACATCGAAGCTACAAGGCAGGAGAGAGAGAGAGAGAGAGAGAGAGAGAGAGAGAGAGAGAGAGAGAGAGACCTCGACGAAGTAGAAAACCAATTTTGCTCTAATCAAAAAGAAACTCTAGGCAAGCTCTACCATTTTCCCAAAGGACAATGGTTGAGAGATCAATGGATGATAATGTATTTGAGGTTTGAAGATGGTTTCTAGAGAGAGAATAAGAAAAACTGAGATTTTATAATTCTTAGAGAGAGAGAGAGAAAGAGAGAGAGAGATAAGAAAATGACTCAAAAAGTGACTTTTACAGACTGATATACGCGCAGACCGCTCGAGCGACCAAACACAATAAATGAGACCGCTTGAATGAACAAAGTGACTGCTCAAGTGAAGAACACCACCCTTCCAGTACTTTTGTAGGCCTACAAAAGTACTGAGAGTTCCCAAAGACCGCTCCAGCTAAGACCGCTCGAGCAGAAAAAAAACACCCTCCTAGTATATTCGCAGACCTGCAAATATACTGGAAGTGTGGCAACCCTGTTCCGTATTAGGGTTTTAATTCCTTAATTATGTATGTGTTTATATGCCTAATATGAATTTGAATGCTAATTATGTATTCTACATGATTTTTGGATGCCTATCTGTTGATTGTGGAAAAATTTGTTACAATTTCTGCTCTGAATCATAAATTAAGGGTTGTAGAGGTGATAGAAACTAAAATTGATTATACCATTGTGATTAGCATTATTTTTAGAGCCTATGGTGAAATTTATTAAAAATTGATTCAGATCAAAATAAATAGATTAAATTGATTAAAATAAGTGCAATTGATTAACTTTAAGCAAGTTTGATTAGTTTAAACTAATCACTTCTATATATATGTTATGTTAGTGCTTAAGCTCATATTTTTTAGCTCTTCTTCAAGCCTTGGCTGAAATTCTACACTTTAGAGAGAGAGAGAAGTGAGAATTCAAGGGAGAGAAGAAGAAAGCTTAGAGATTAGAAAGATTAACTCAAGTTCTAGCTAAATTTGAGAGACTTGAAGACTTTAGATGTCATGACCCAAACCTGCCCCTAAAAGTTTGGACCTGACCGGCCTATTCTGAGGCCTCAATTTTTGCTATAATAAATGTGGGGGTCGAATATTGGAAGTTGTAGAGATTTCAAAGAGTCAAACATTGAAGAATCAAGATTCTAAACATTCGACCATTGCCACGAAAACTCAGACCCAACCTTATTCAGCTAGATAGTCGATTAAGCAAGGGGCCGAGTGAAGATCGATTTATTACAAAATATGCCAAATAGGTATTGAGCTATGGAGCCGGGTAAATATGAACATAATGAGCGAAAAGTGGACCTGGCCCCGAGGCCCAGAGAATGAGTATAAATAAAGGAATAGCATACTGAGAAAGGTATGTGATAATTGTGGTGTTTAACGTAGAATACAAGTAATCTAGAACGAGAGACTAACTTGTCCGTCGGAGTGCTAATTCCAGCACCCCCGACCGGAGTGTTTACTTCGTTTTAGGTGCCTATCAGTGGATCACGAGCATCCCCCAGGATCAGAAGAGTATTTTCAAAAACCACTTCTCCACAATTGGCGCCTTCTGTGGAATACTCAAACATATCCATGGCAGACGTGACGGAGGATCCTTTAATAGTCACTTATGAAAACACGCACGGACCGGAGCTTCTCCGAGCAAGACGTGTTTTGAACTTATCCTCACCTTCAACTCCACAACATGAGGCAATGCAAGCGATCATGGAGCAGGCAAAGCAAAATGAGTAGAGGTTGGAAAACTTGATCGATGAGAACGAGCGCCTCCGTCAGGATTTGGCTTTGGAGGTAGCAAAATCCAAACAAGCCGTGTCCCAAAATCCCGAGCGACCTCTGAAAGCAGGTGATCGACGACCTCGAGCCTGGCTTCAAGACATTGATAGCAGCTCCGACTTATTATCCCCGGATCCCAAGAAGAATGGACGATCTGAAGTTTCCAGTTCCTCCGGAGAAAGTCTGTATATAAAGTGGGCCCCCTCGTTCTATACCAGGCCATCAGAAGCGGTGGCACCTCCCAACTCGACAAGAAGGGATAAGCGGTGTGAATATCGTGAAGATCACGATCGTGACAGTAGCTGTATCATGAAAGACCTTCAGGAGTTGGTCCGAAATGTTCAGCCCTAGCACCATGTCCAAACGTGCGCAACCAGACCAATTGTACTTCGGCGGGAATCACCTCCGCTTGCAGTTATCCATATGATATACATCTTGCCAACGCCCTCAGTCGTGCATACAATTCAAACGCTCCCTGCATCCCAAAAGCAACTCACACCGGTGAAACGGCTGCTTGAAGCTACGAGTATCACCTTTGATGATTCTGATCTTATCGGCATAACAGTCCCCCACATTGATCCACTGGTCATTGAACTAAGTGTCAACCGATTTACTATCGAGCGCGTTCTCATAGACCAGGGAAGTACTTCTGAGGTTATGTATTACAAGACCTTCATCAAACTTGGCTTAAACGAATCAGACTTGTCATCGGCTCCTTATCCATTATTTGGCTTCAACGCAAATGCAGAATATCCGTTGGGGAAAATCATACTACCCGTCCGAGCAGGCTCTCGAACAGTGGATGTGGAATTCTTGGTCGTCAGGCTGCCTTCGCCGTACAATCTCATCATGGGGCAAACTTGGTTGCGTACTATGCGGGTTGTCCCGAGCACCTATCATCAGCTTCTGCGCTTCCCGACAGAATAAGGCATCGAGTAGATCCGTGGTTCCCAATAATCGGCACATGTATGTTATCTCCTCTCCGGACAGATGCCAAAGGATTTGCAAGTTAATTCCATCGAGGTGCCGGATCGTGAAAGCCTCGACGATGTCGGGCGGCTCCCGAATGAGAAAGCCATGGAAGACTTAGACCGAATTAAGATTGACGGCAATCCAGAGAGATTCTTCATGGTCGGCGCCTCCCTGAATCAAGTCGACAGGCAGCAGCTAGTATCCTTCCTACTCGATAATCTTGACGTATTTGCATGGACTCCATATGAAATGTCGGGCGTCGACCCAACTGTTTCCGAGCATCGTTTGAATGTTGACCCTAAGTGCAAGCCGATCGTTCAGAAAAGCCGGCGATCTGTCGCAGAGCACACTACCGCCGTGATTGAAGAGGTTGACCAGCTGCTTGATGCAGGGGCAATCAGGGAAGTTACCTACCCCACATGGCTCTCTAATACTGTAGTTGTGAAGAAGAAGAACGGTACATGGCGAGTCTGCGTTGATTTCACGGACCTAAACAAAGCTTGCCCCAAAGACTATTTTCCTCTCCCAAGGATAGACCAACTGGTAGATGCTACATCACGCCATCAGCGCATGAGTTTCCTCGATGCTTACAGAGGCTACCATCAAATTGCCATGCATCCGGAGGACCAGGAGAAAACTGCATTCCTCACCCCAAGAGGAACCTACTGCTATAAGGTTATGCCTTTTGGGCTGAAGAACGCCGGAGCAACCTACCAGAGACTAGTCACCACCATGTTCAAAAAGCAACTCGGTCACACAATGGAAGTGTACATTGACGATATGGTGGTCAAGTCAAAGGTAAAGCAGAATCATATAGTTGATCTTGAAGAAACATTCGGCATCCTACGCAAATATGGAATGAAGCTGAACGCTTCCAAATGTGCCTTTGGAATCGGCTCTGGTAAATTCTTGGGAATATCGTCGATCACCGAGGAATCGAAGCTAACCCAAGGTAGATCACAGCAATCTTAGAGCTCAGCTCCCCCCGATCAGTAAAAGAGGTACAAAAGTTAATGGAGATGGCCTCCGCGCTCAACAGGTTCATCAGCCGTTCCACAGATAGCTGCCGACAATTCTTTCATACACTACGGCAGGGCAAGGCTTTTGACTGGTCCTCCGAATGCAAAGCCGCTTTCAACGGCCTTAAGACATACCTCTGCTCAGTACCACTCTTGGCAATGCCCTCTCTTGGTGACCCGCTCATTATGTATCTAGCAGTTTCCGACCGAGTCGTCAGCGTCGTGCTGATAAAAGAAGAACTGGAAGAACAACGGCGGGTATATTATGTGAGCAAGGCAATGGTTACTACCAAAACACGCTACCTTCCGCTGGAAAAGCTCATCCTAGCCCTAGTCATGGCGGCGAGAAAACTGATGCATTACTTCCAGGGTCATAGCATTGGGGTGCTAATAGACTATCCCCTCTGGTCTGTACTATGCAGTGCAGAAGCTTCCGGACGTGTTTCAAAGTGGGCTCTGGAACTCGGCCAATACGATATTCAATTTCAACCCAGATCCTCAATCAAAGGGCAGGTGCTTCCCGACTATGTCGCCGAATTCACTGGTGTCCTGACCGACTTCAAGCCTGACAAAATTCAACTGAAGCCGAACTGGAGGATTTATGTTGGGGATATTTGGCAGTTGCATTGCGATGGGTCATCCAATTAGCGGGGCAGTGGAGCTGAAGTTGTCATCATGTCTCCTGACGGCGCAATAATTGATCAGGCCATCAAGCTTGGCTTCAAAGCATCAAATAACGACGCTGAATACGAAGCCCTCCTAGCCGGTTTACGGAACGCGCACGTTCTTGGCGCTCGGCGTTTGCTTGTGTTTTGTGATTCAAAACTGGTGATCAACTAGCTAAAGGGGGAGCACGCGGCAAGGAACGACCGCATGGCGGCCTACATGAAAACAGCCAATTCCTTGTTGGCAAAATTCGACCATCATGAGTTGAACCAGATAACACGTGATCAGTACACCCATGCAGACGCCTTGGCTTGCCTAGCCTCCGCCATCAACTCAGAGGTTAAACAGACTATCGAAGTAGGTTTCATCCCGGAGCCAAGCATTGGCCCTTCGGAGGAAGTCCAGATTAACGTTATAGAATCTGCCCTAAGCTAGATGGATCCCATTGCTGCTTTCCTATCTTCTGACCAACTCCCAGAGGAGAAGAAAGAAGCGCACAAGTTGTGAAACAAAGCCATGAGATACTACTTAGATCCGCAAGGAGGGCTCTATAAAAAATCCCTCTCTGGTCCATATTTGGAATGTGTGCACCCAGACAAAGTCGAGGAGCTTCTGACTGAGATACATGAGGGCAGTTGTGGTGCCCATTCTGGCGGGCGTTCTTTGGCCCATCGAGCTATAACGCAGGGGTATTATTGGCCGACAATGAGAGCTGACGCCGAGTGTTATGCAAAAAAGTGTGAACAGTGCCAGAAGTTCTCCCCACTAACCCATTTGCCTACAGAAGAGCTGAACTCTATTACCAGTCCCTGGCCATTCGCCCAGTGGGGGCTCGATATTGTAGAACCATTGCCGAGGGCCCCCGGGAATAAGCGATACTTGATCGTCGCAACAGATTACTTCACAAAATGGGTCGAAGCGGGGACATTAACACACATTCGAGACATTGATGTTAAACGCTTTGTGTGGAGGAACATCATAATGCAATTCAGCATTCCAAGAGCCCTTATTTTAGACAACGGCACTCAATTTGATTGTGGTGTTTACTGAGAACTGTGCGACAAATATGGTATCCGGCTGTATTTTTCTACTTCGGCTTATCCCCAAACCAATGGTCAGGTCGAAGCTTTGAACAAATCCATCCTGGACGGCATCAAGAAAAGGCTAGAGAAAGACACAGGCAAATGGGTCGAAGAATTGTCGAGTGTATTGTGGGCTCATCGAACAACGCCGAGGAGATCAACTAGAGAAACTCCGTTTGCCCTATGCTTTGGTAACCAGGCGATCTTACCCTTGGAGATCGGCCTCCCGACCCTTAAGTCGCAAGTTTTTGATACAGGCCGAAACGACATGATGTTGGCTTTGGATTTGATTCTAATCGAGGAACGAAAAGACCGCGCCCTTGCGTCCATGGCACGGTACTAACAGCAGTTAGTGAAATCATACAATCAACGAGTTCAGCTGCGCCGTTACACACCAGGAGAATTGGTCCTGAAGAAGGTGCTTCCAGTCGACAGGAAGCCGGCTGATGGAAAACTTGGTCCAAACTGGGACGGCCCCTATCAAATAGATTCCATCATAGGAACAGAGGCATATCGGCTGAAAGATATGACAGGAAGGAGTCTCCCAGGAACTCGACCCACTTGCAAAAGTTTTATCATTAAACTCGACCTGTGGGGAATGATTTTAGTGTTAAACGATTCGCCATGTACAAATTCCACTTTTGTAATACGAGGATTCTAGTCGAAAATTGTTCCAAAAGTGTTCCGCAAAAGCCTCCGGATTCAGAGCGCCCTTCATGGATATCACGATCGGCCAATAAAAGCCTCCGGATTCGGAGCGCCCTTCGTGGATATCACGATCGGCCACTCAAAGTCTCCAGATTCGGAGCCCCTTCGGCGCACGACGCCGTTGGGCCGAAAAAATCTCTGGATTCGGAGCGCCCTTCGTGGATATCACAATAGGCCACTCAAAGTCTCCGGATTCGGAGCCCCTTCGGCGCATGACGCCGTTGGGCCAGAAAAGCGTCCGGATTTGGAGCGCCCTTCATGGATATCACGATCGGCCAATCAAAGTCTCCGGATTCGGAGCGCCCTTCGTGGATATCACGATCGGCCACTCAAAGTCTCCGGATTCGGAGCCCCTTTGGCGCATGACGCCGTTGGGACAAAAGAGCCTTCGGATTCGAAGTGCCCTTCATGGATATCACAATCGGCCACTCAAAGTCTCCAGATTCGGAGCGCCCTTCGTGGGTATCACGATCAGCCAATCAAAGTCTCCGGATTCGGAGCGCCCTTTGTGGATATCACGATCGGCCAATCAAAGTCTCCGGATTCAGAACGCCCTTCGTGGATATCACGATCGGCCACTCAAGGTCTCTGGATTCGGAACCACTTCGGCGCATGACGCTATTGGGACAAAAGAGCGTCCGGATTCGGAGCGCCCTTCGTGGATATCACGATCGGCTAATCAAAGTCTCCAGATTCGGAGCGCCCTTCGTGGGTATTATGATCGGCCAATCAAAGTTTTCGGATTCGGTGCGCCCTTTGTGGATATCACGATCGGCCACTCAAAGTCTCCGGATTCGGAGCGCCCTTCGTGGGTATCACGATCGGCCAATCAAAGTCTCCAGATTCGGAGCGCCCTTTGTGGATATCACAATCGGCCACTCAATGTCTCCAGATTTGGAGCTCCTTCGACGCATGATGTCGTCCAAGCCTGAGCCTAGAGCCGAATAAATACCAAAAGAAAATTCCGAATTCGGAGTCTTATCAACACCGTTTTTGGGCAATGTAATGAGCATACTGAATAAATATTTAGTGACGTGCTCCATTAGGACGAGCCCGCTAAAACCGTTCGAACAATCTCTGTCCAACAAAGAACAAAACATGCAAACATATTTATGCCAAAGAATTACATAATTACGCAATTTGACAAGTGATTATGAGGCAACAAGAATATTAACAACATAGCATCTTATTCATCTGACAAGTAATTACATAATTTTCGGCGCAATCCGCGCTTGAACATTACAACGAGTACTTTTATGCGGCCTCTCCCTCATCGTCGCTCTTTTCGACCTCAAAGGCGGAAAAGGGAAAATGATTGCATCGATACCGCGGCAACGCCGAATCAACACCCTTTGCTTGAAGAGCCTCTACGACCTGAAGTGCCGCGATCCAACCGTGCTTAAATCCCTGATTCTCGCATCGGCAGACCTCCTCTGCAAGTTTCTCCTTCATTTTGTCGATCCCAACCTTCCGGCCCACATGAAAGCCTTGCTCATAACCTTTGGATCTCGCATTTTCTACGGCAAACATGCTAGCCATGTCTCGATCGGCAATGGCATGACTCAATAGCCGTTGGGTCACCCTTTCATCTAGGATTGGATTAGATCGACCTGCCACGTGCAGCTCGGCGGCTTTAGCCATCCTAAGCTCATTAAGTTCGCACTCGGCTTTCTCCGCCCGAATCTCTGAATTGTGGACCCTTTCGTCCATCTTCTCTATCTCCCACCGCGCGGCGCGCAGGAGCATGCCGACTTCGCAAGAGGTGTACAACCCCTTCACTGCCCCGTGGATTCCCTCTCGAAAGACGTCAAAATCTTGTCGGCCAACCATCGACTGCTACACCTCCGGTGGAAAAATCTATCGAGCAAATTTGACCGCCACCACTGTGTTCCTGATAATGGAGTCTGCCTCCGTCATCGGTGTGTTCCCCACGAAAACTGCGAAACTCAATGGTCGCGGTCGCGGAGAGCTTCCTCGTTGCTGTTTCTCCTTTCGGGGTGATCTGCTTCGATGACTTAGAGGCTGACGTTTTTCCCGTTCTTTGGACGTCCCACTTCCCGCACGGGTGGCTTCTCTACCACAATTCATCGCAGTATCAAGCTTAGCCAAAGTTCGACCTTCACCTCTATTGTTGAAGAAAACTTTATTTTCCATTCGCAATAAGTTGCCTTGAAAACACAGTAAGCGAAGTTACTGGCGCAAACAGCCACCCCCCATTTATTTCTAATACTTGCAGTGCCCCCGAGGCAGTTTCATTAACGCTACTCTCCAAACTAACTACCTAAACGACAATTTTTGATCAATGCCTTCGAAGTTCAAGCACTGGCTGGGGCAAGGGCAGATTTATTAATCTAGCCGGCCGCGTACCCTGGCCTCATGCCGATTGATATGTGCCGCAGCCAGTTCATTCACCAATTTTTGGCTTTTAAAACGGCCTAACTATCTAAACGGAAATTTTTGATCATGCACTGGCTGGGGCAAGGGCAGATTTACTAATTTAACCGACCGCGTACCCTGGCCTCATGCCGATCGATATGTGCTGCAGCCAGTTTATTCACCAATTTTTGGCTTTTAAAACGACCTGACTATCTAAACGGCAATTTTTGATCATGCACTGGCTGGGGCAAGGGCAGATTTATTAATCTAGTCGGCCGCGTACCCTGGCCTTATGCCGATCGATATGTGCCGCAGCCAGTACATTCACCAATTTTTGGCTTTTAAAACGACCTGACTATCTAAACGGCAATTTTGGATCATGCACTGGCTGGGGCAAGGGCAGATTTATTAATCTAGCCGGCCGCGTACCCTGGCTTCATGCCGATCAATATGTGCCGCAGCCAGTTCATTCACCAATTTTTGGCTTTTAAAACGACCTGACTATCTAAATGACAATTTTGGATCATGCACTGGCTGGGGCAAGGGCAGATTTATTAATCTAGCCGGCCGCGTACCCTGGCTTCATGTCGATCGATATGTGCCGCAGCCAGTTCATTCACCAATTTTTCGCTTTTAAAATGGCCTAACTATCTAAACGACAATTTTTGATCATGTACTGGCTGGGGCAAAGGCAGATTTATTAATCTAGCCGGCCGCATACCCTGGCCTCATGTCGATCGATATGTGCCGCAGCCAGTTCATTCACCAATTTATGGCTTTTAAAACGTCCTAATCATTTAGTCGGCAATTATACAACATTTGACCCAAAGCAATTCCATTCATCAGTAAAAGCGAGGTTCAAAATGAATTTTCATTAAGTAAATTGGGCCCAAATTGTAACCATTTTACATATGAAAATTACTAAGCAAAAAACTGTAAAAAGCTGAAAAATACACGCAAATCCTAAAACAGAAAACAAGCGCCTTTGAAAATCAGCCATTGAAATCAGACTCCAGCTGCTCAACATCCACTTGCTCATATGGAATTGGCACAACCAAAGACACATTAGCAGCAGCAAGGGCTTTGAGCCAGCCGTGTTTAAAGCCCCGATCCTCAAACTTGGGGACTTTATCCACATATTCATCATAAGCAGATTTTTTTCCCGACATCAAATGCGCTGGAAGCCTTCAGGTCAGCTGTTTCCTTCGCCGCCTTCATCTCTTCCAACTCAACCTTCCATTTAGAATTTGCCTCCTGGGCAATTTAAGCGCAGCGTCACTCGCATTCGCCCTCTCCTCGGCGACCGATCTCAAATCCTCAGCATTACGGGCTCTCTCCAACTCGGCCTCGGCACGAGCGCCCTCGATCTGTGCCCTACTCCTTTGGCCCTCAACCTCTGCTTGTAAACGGCCAATCTGCTCCACCGCATCATGATAACGACGCCCCATGTCGGCTATTCTTCTGACGGTCTCCAAAACAGGAAGTTAAAACCAAAATAATGTGTAAGGAGAAAAGACAGAGTCAAGATATGTACCAAAAGAGCCGATTGCACGGCCAACGCAATTGCAACCAGATCTGGCTCCCCCCGAAAAGTCGCCTTATCAGCAAGTAGTGAAACGGATGTCGCCAAACTAAGTGCAACCGCTGGATCTTTGATTACCGAAGCATCGAAGAAGATCGGCATATTTTTCATCTTCGGCTGAATAACAAAAGGTACAATCACATCTGATTCCTCCAAACGAGGCCGTTTGTCGGTGCGATCTTCTTTTGAGCCGGCCTCGACATCGGCAGGGCGCTTCTCCACCCTTTGCTCAGCTTCTACACTGGCCTGCACCAAGGGTTTCATTTCGGTGCTTCCTCCTTTTGCTGTCACTTCCTCAATAACGGGCAGGGAGGACTGAGACTGAGACTGAGACTGAGATTTGACAGCCTGAATCTCCTCCGCCCTCTGCCGCGCAGCTAGCCTTTCCACATTCGCTTTCTTGGCAAGCTTAGTGAGGCTCAGCCTAGCCATATCCTCTGGGTACGCGCTGGGAAGATCCTCCAGACCCTAAAAAATATCGTCAAGTGGACGGTCCTCTCGACCCGAAGTGAACGGATTATCAGTTGAATTGAGGCCGGCTTCCTCAAATGCTAATTGGAAAGCCTCGTCAACCTCTGTTTCAGCTTCGTCTGATTCGACGGCCTCAGCTACTTCCGGTTGCTTCGAATCTAATTCCTCGCAGCTGACTTGCCTCAAATTTTTGAAGTCAGTCAAGATACGGGCGACAAGAAAATTCTCACCGATCGGAATTGGGATATTTTCTACCGTCGAAAAGGTCATATAAGTCGGCTCGTAGCGGAGCAGAACATTGGCTCCCCTCCCCTGCTTCTGAAGACTCTGTCGGCCAAAGTACTTGAGCACAGTCTTGATTTTTGAAAGGACGGCGTCATCAGTTGAGGTCAAGATTTTCTTCAAATCGTTCCCTGCAAAAGCAAAATCACAAGGCCCCAAAAATGAAGCTTTATAAATTTAACAAATGAATAAAAGATGATACTAGGCCACCTGGTATGCCCCTCCGTCTAGGAATACGATCAAGGCGATCCTCGCCTTCGCCAAATTCCCAGTTTCCTTGGACGACGACCATAACATCATCGACTCGCTTCCCAGAGCTGGAAAGCATAGTCACTAGTTGATGGTTGGTGTCTTTGGCTCTAAGAAAATAATGCCTGTGCCGACTAGAAGACTTGGCCAAGGCATAGCAATGCCGAATAGCGGGGATGCCAAGGTTAAGCCCAAGGCGATGGTTTAGTGTGACAATCCCCATCACAACCCTAAAGAAATTGACGTTGGGCTGCAAAGGGATTAACTCCCAATGGCAAAGCACGGCCCCAAGGAGTGGGTGAAGGGGGAAACGGACCACACCCTCTACGATTGATAGAAGAGGGAAGACAATGGTGTTTTCATCAACCCTCTCCATATCAAGGGTGCCGTCTGCCACAAAAGACAGACGGACGTCATCGGGGATGGAAAAATGGCGTCAGAAGCCAGAAAATTGATCCGGTGAGAGGAGATCCATTCTCCCCAGCCAATATGATTATGCTAAGCCAAAAAACAAAGCAACGAAGGAGAGAACTTACAAGTGGCGAAAGAGGTAAAGAAGAGTCGGAGGTCGTAGAGGTAGTTCGGAAGGCAATCCAGCGACGGGCGTCTAAAAGCGTGTATCTATTTGAAAAGACGTCAAAATTTTAAATCACAACAAATGAGAGTGTACGAAGAGGCGGGAAGTTGAAATGATAACCGAGAAGTGTGTGGACAGACATTCGCGTTGGAATACGATCAGCCGTCGAATTTCGGCTCTGACTCTTTGAGTTCAAAGCCAAACACTCCAGCCAACTGCCGCTAGAGGAGTGCTTGGGGGGCAATTGTGGGGACTGAATATTGGAAGCCGTAGAGATTATAGAGAGTCGAACATTGAAGAATCAAGATTCTAAACATTCGGCCATTGCCACGAAAACTCAGACCCAACCTTATTCGGCTAGATAGTCGATTAAGCAAGTGGCCGAGTGAAGATCGGTTTATTACAAAATATGTCGAATAGGTACTGAGCTGTGGAGCCAGGTAAATATGAACATAATGAGCGAAAAGTAGACCTGGTCCCGAGGCTCAGAGAACGAGTATAAATAAATGAATAGCAGACTGAGAAAGGTATGTGATAATTATGGTGTTTAACTTAGAATACAAGTAATCTAGAACGAGAGACTGACTTGTCCGGCGGAGTGCTAATTCTGGCACCCCCGACCGGAGTGTTTACTTCCTTTCAGGTGCCTATCGGTGGATCACGAGCGTCCCCCAGGATCAGAAGAGTATTTCTAAAAACCACTTCCCCACAATAAACTTTACTCGACATTAGGACCAGAACGGAAGCCAAATAATAGAATCAAACATTTATGGGGCTGTGACTACATGCCAGGATCCTAATGCATTACCATACATAAGTACATAACATTTCATACACCGTTTACTTTATGGTTTGTGTGGAAGGGATAACAACCAAAAAGTTAAGTAATGTCAAGCATATACACATGTCTATTCCTCCTAATTCCAACAAAACATGTTAAAGTACAAGTTTCCCAAAATTAAACAAGAGTCACTTTGGGTGACTCAGCAAAACGAGTTCAGCAAAAGGCTCTTGGGCTGACCTATGGTTGTCTCGCGAGCTGAAATGAGCAAGGCTTAGTGAATGATAGCCATACAAATAGATGAAGAGTACGAGCATAGTTGAACAATGCATATTCTTAATCATAAGTTTTTGACTGGCCTCAAGCCCATATAAGACAGAACGGCCTCAGGCCCAACGTAATGCAAAACAGCCTTAGGCCTATTGTAATACAGAACGGCCTCGGGCCTTGTGAAATACAAAACGACCTTAGGTCCATTAGTTTAGCAAAACGGCCTCGGGCCCATCACATTAGTAACCAGAACGACCTTGGGTCCATATCGTATATACCAAAGTTCCAACATATCTCAAATAGATATCATATCACATATGTTATTTATATAGCATATGTCTTTTACTAAAGGAGTAAATAGGGTGTCGAACCATTCATATAAACATAGTACAAGAATAAAACATAACATTACTTCACTATCACTCACTGTGATAAGGATGAACAATGGTCCCCTCTCGTACGTGCCCTATACAAAGCATATGACTTGTAAGTACATCAAGCATATCACTTTTTCTTAATTTCCTTTTAATTCCAAAATGTCCGATTCGTTAAGTTCCACGTAATTAAATGCATTAAAGAAACATGTAATGGGCTTTTTGATACATTTAGAGGGTTGAGCAGAACAAAAGTAGGTTACAGAATTTTTCAGTTTGGGCCGCACGTGCGGAAGTCCCCACCGCACATGCGGGCCAGTGCGCCGCACTTGTGGGCCGCACGTGCTTTTATTTCAGTGTGGTCCAATTCTGCTTCCCTGTTTTCCGCACATGTGGCTGTGAGCTCGGCTCGTGCGGTCGTGCCTTCCGCACGTGCGGCCATGAGCCTCGCACGTACAGTCGTATAACCTGTTTTGGGCAGTCCAAAACTCCATCAAGATTAGGCTTGCCAAACATATTTCCATGCCAAAATACAAACAATTTCTCTACAATATCTTAATTATAAACATAATAAACATGGGTTTCAAGCTCAAAGAGTTCATAGCTCTTTTTAATGAAACTGATACATTTCTAATATTCACATGTCCTTCCATTGCTTCATCTCTTGATGGTTACTCACTGTAGGTACTAGCATGTATATTCATGTAGGAGTCAAAATATGTAAATAATGAGAAATTAAAAGATGATTCCTTTCAAATGAGGCTCACCACACATGAATCAACTCTCTAACTAAAGAGAACAATATGAATATCATTCAAACAAACTTAAAATGTCAAAACCCTAACTCTCATAAGTGCAAACCTTTACTTTAGGGCTTTAATCTCTTCAATTGAGGAAGGATTTAGGGTGTTGAAGTTGATCATACTCACCTTGAACTTTAATTTTTGAATCTCTTCGAACTTCTTCAAGATCTTAGTTGATTCTCCCTTTCTCTTTCTTCATTTCTCTCTCTCTCTCTCTCTCTCTCTCTCTTGGAGATAGCTTTTCTACCATAGTAGTCTCTAATTCATGGACTCATATATATGTCTCTAACTAAGGCTTATTTTGAGCCTACAAGTTGAGGTTAACTAAGGTTAGCCCAATTAATTCAATTTAATTTGTTACGAATCAAATTTTTACAAAACTTTATATTATGACTTAAAAATCATGTTGATTAAAACTGTAAAGTTAATTTCGGGTTATCGCACCTCTAAAGCTTTCAATTTCAAGTTCAAACATCCTAACTTTAACAGATTTTCTCCAATAACCAACAGATAGAATGGCATAACTAAATAATTCGTATATGTAAGCACAACTCCACATAAAATTTCACATTAAACGTATAATGACCCATATAACTAGAAATGTAAAGCATATAAAAGGGTCAGGTTATTACATTAGGTGAGTAAATGTTCCTCAAATTGTATATTGAAATCACACAGTTTGAGAATTCAAGAACAATTGGTGACTTAGTGCAAGATATGAATTTAATATGAAGAACTTGGTATTGAATCACACATGTATACATAATTTTGTTGAGTCTCATGAATATAAGTATTATTTATACCATTTGAGATGGAATTAGAGGTTATATTTCACATGTATGCATAATCCATGAAGTTATGGAACTTGATTGCATGAGTTTTGAAGTAATAAAGAAGAAATTGAAATGATTTGGGACTTATATGATGAATTCATGATGATTTAAACTTCAATCTTGTAAAGTTGGCTCTTATATTCATGTTAGTAGTTGTATGGTTGAAAAATAGAATATAATATGTAAGTTGAACCATTTAAAATCATGTTTTGAACCTCAAGCAACATTCTAGAAAATCCAGAATTCGAGCAGGTCGCTCGAGCGAAGCAAGTGTCGCTTGAGCGTAAAATTCAAGCTCCCAGTATTTTTGCAGACAATTGCACAGTGGTTCCATTGGCAAAACTTGTGCTCGAGTGAACCCTATTTTGAATTGCTCATGACTCGAGCGACCAAAACTTGCGTTGAAGCCTAAAATTCAAACAACCAGTACTTTTGCAGAGCTTTGCCGACTGCTCGAGCGACCAAAGTTGCGCTCGAGCGAAGGGCCCTGTTTTAGGAAATTTTGAAAAGTTGTTTTATGTTTTAATTTCCATTCTATTCCATTTCTGAGCATTGTTGAGCATACATTGAGCATTGCAAATGAACAAAAGAGTTAGAAAGAAGCCTAAGAAAGATAAACGAAATAAAAGAACATATTGAATTGTATTGTGACCCAATTTTCTATATGTGTTATGAATTGTGTATGGTCAACTTTGAGGACAATTCGACCAACTGACCACTGTGAGTAATATCTTAGTAAAGATATTTTTGTCTATCTTATTTTCTAATTACTAACCATGTGGTAAGTTTTTTGAACTTATGAATTTGTGCTATGAATGAGTGTTCTATCCGTTTGATATATTTGACAAGAATACAAAATGAGCCCAAGGTCGTTTGGAATATTTGACAAGAATACGAAATGGGCCCAAGTTTGTTTGGAATATTCGACCAGAATATGAAGTAGGCCCAAGGCCGTTTGGAATATTTGACAAGAATATGAAATGGGCCCAAGACCGTTTGGAATATTGGACAAGATTGCAGAATGGGCCCAAGGCCGTTTAGTACAGTTGACAAGATGGACCTAAGATCATTTTTACATGAATTGGACCTAAGGTCATTTTGTATATTCATTTAAATGGACATATGGTCATTTTGAATACAAAATTAGTTAGACCAAAGGTCGTTTTGTACATGTGTTTTGAAGGACCAGATAGTCATTTGTGTATGGATCCATTAGACCTGAGGTCGGTCTATGAACAAGTATTGGACCCGAGGTCTTTTTGTATAGATGGACCCAAGGTTGTTTTACATAAAATGGACCTAAGGTCGCTTTGTATATGAGTTGGACCTATGGTTGTTTTGTATATAGATATGATGTACTAGACCCGAGGTCGTTTTGCTTTGTTATGATCTATAAATCTGATATGAATAAGAATAGTGTTTTAAATGTTTAAATCATAAGTATGATTTATTTATGTACGAATCTTATTCATTTAACTCTTTACTCTAGTATTATTCACTGGGCTTTAGCCTACTCCGTATTTATATATATGTAGCGGGATGTCTAGCCCGAGCCTTAGTGAGATTATGAAAGGTTACCAAGATTTTGGAGTCAGCCAAGGTTGCCTCATGCACGAGGCTTTTGTTTTGATTTTCTTTTGCTTACTTTCGATGGTCACGTAAGACTAGGCTTGTATATAACCTTGGTTTTTGGTTGCCAATTTCTGAATGGTCCTGGACATATATAATCTTTTATGTTCTGTTGGGTGTGAGTTATTACATAAGTGAAAATTTTTTGTTATGCCATATATGCATAGCTTATTGGACAAAATTTAAAGTTCTGTTTCCGTATCTGACCCCATATTAATAATCATGAATTATTGCTTATGTGCATTCCAACTCTGCAAATATGCGAACATGTGAAAGTATAAATATGGTTAAGTATGCAACCATCTGTTATGCATATGATTATTTGTACACTCACGATGTGAATAAGAGACTACGTGCCTATGTATATCTTTGTTTATTTTAAGACAACAACATCAGTTACCGCTACGACAAGAACCTCTACTACCACGAATGGTTTTGATTTTGAACACTATTGGTATTAGAAAACCTCAATTATCTGAAAGTGTGTGAATTCAGTGCGCCACATAATTCACATATCTTCATAGCATCGATTGTAAGGTATAATAATACTGAAGCAGTCAATTTCAACATAATACATATGTTCTTTAATCATTCAACAGTTTACAGTTCAGTTCAATATTCGATTCACTATCCATCAAGTCTTTCAACATTATTGATAGTCGTCAGGTGTATAAAGTAATTCATATATTTAATCCAACAACAACAAAGGTAATATCAAAGTAGTCAATCACATGTTAAACACAATTCACATATCCGTAAAGCCCTAATTACATAATACGATGACACTGATCAGTCAATTACA
>NW_021024949.1:3614615-3687904 GCF_004153795.1 Camellia sinensis
ATGGTTGAAAAATAGAACATAACATGCAAGTTGAACATTCATTCATGATTCATAAAATAGTATTTCGTAAAATACTTCAATCTTGTAAAGTTGGCTCTTGGACATTCATTCATGATTCATAAAATAGTGTTTCGTAAAATAGATGATGTCTTATCATTCTAAAAATACTTATAGTCAAACATAGCTTTACAGAGTTTTTACTCACAAATAGCTTCAATAGCAAAAGGGTCTGAACAGTCGAATCAACAATCTATGGCGTGTGACCTACACAAACATATAGTGGGTACACACTGAAACATATGCTCAGAAAATACTTAGCTCATTTCTTTTCTATCTTGGTGTGTTTCTAATCCTTATCCTCATTATTGTGTCTTAATTAAGGCTTAGGAATGCCTAAGATGCAACAAGGATGCCAAAATATGAGTTGAAACACTTAGTTAAATTTTCAAAAATAGGGCAGTCCGCTTGAGCGCAACTTTAGTCGCTCGAGCGGTCTGCAAGGTCTGCAAAAGTATTGGTTGCATGACTTGTACGCTTGACAGTCGCTGGACAGCCGCTCGAGCCAAAGACTAAGTAAACAGGGTATCCGCTCGAGTGCAACTCCTTACAATTGAGCGGTCTGCAAAACTCTGGAAAACTTTTGGGAGCTCTCATTTTACGCTTGAGCACAACTTACTATGCTTGAGCGGAGGATCAAAAATAAGGGTGGTCGCTCGAACGCAGGTTCTGCCGCTCGAGCCAACCCCCCAACTGTACAAAAATACTAGGAGCTCGCATTCTTCGCTCGAGCGCAGGCTTCACTGCTTGAGCGAGGCTTGTGAATTTTGGAATTTCTAGATTGCATTCCCAGCTTCAAAACTTAATTTCAATGCATCAAAGCACATACTTTTGGGCCAGAACTTTAGAAAACGCTTGTATGCTCATAGGACTCCATGAATTGAAAGTCGTTTTGCCAAAATCATGACCAAAAGCAGGTGAATTAATCAAAAGCAAACTTGACATTTTGAAAACAAAACATACAAACAATGACTTGAAATCTTAGCTTCCAAAACACGCACAAATGGAGTGTTTAAGTGTAAAACCACAATGAGCTCCCATAATAGAACAAAAATATGCCCTTGCATGTGAGAATTTGTTGAAATCAAAACTCAAAATCCATGAATTATGCATGCATACATGTTATGGTCTTCTTTCCTACCTCTTAGCTTGATTCTTGCATTTCCTAGCTTAACACTCTTGAATTCATGCTTTAACCAACACAATTACAAGACTAAAGGCTTGAATTCTTACCTTAGGTGTTCAATTGTGTTCAAAATGCTAAGTTGGTTGAGCTCACAAGTCAAATTCTTCCAATTTTTCTTCCTCTTCCTTGGTTTCAAGCTCTATCAGTTAATCTCTCTCTCTCTCACGTTTTGATGCTCAAAATGGTGAAGATGAGATGAGTAAAGAGTGTTGTATAAGCCTTATATAGGCTTGATTAGGGAGCTTAATTAAACTTAGTTAAAGTTAATCAATTGGTAGCGTATTATTCTAATTAATTCGTTATGAATCCAATTTCAATTAAACCTACAATAATGCTCTAAAAATTCCAAATTACCTTTTGACCTAGTCAATTTCGCATTTGGTGGCCGATAAGGTCTTCAATTCGTGTAGTGAAACAGAAACACAAACAGATCTTTCTACAACAGGCATATAGAAATGCAAATATTATATAAAACATGTAATTGACGTAGAATTTCATCTTAATTACGTATTAAGCAGTCTTAATCAAGGATCATAGGCTAATCACAAATTGGGGTTGTTACATGTTTTGAAGGACCGGATGGTCATTTGTGTATCAATCCATTAGACCCAAGGTCGGTCTATGAATGAGTATTGGACCCAAGGTCGTTTTGTATTGATAGACCTAAGCTCGTTTTGCATAAAATGGACCTAAGGTCGTTTTGTAAATGAGTTGGACCTGAGGTAGTTTTGTATATGGATATGATGTACTAGACCCGAGGTTGCTTTGCTTTGTTATGATCTATAAATCTGATATGAATTATAATCTATAAATCTGATATGAATGAGAATTGTATTTCAAATGTTTAAATCATAAGTATGATTTATTTATGTACGAATCTCATTCATTAACCTTTTTACTCTTGTATTATTCACTGGGTTTTAACTTACTTCATATTTATATGTATGTAGGTGAGCAACGGAATGTCCAACCGCAACCTTAGTGAGATTATGAAAGGTTACCAAGATTTTGAAGTCAGCCAAGGTTTCCTCACGCACGAGGCTTTTGTTTTGATTTTCTTCTGCTTACTTTTCATGGTCACGTAAGACCAGGCTTGTGTATAACCTTGGTCTTTGGTTTGCCAGTTTCTAAATGGTCCTGGACATGTATAATCTTTTATATTCTATTTGCTGTGAGTTATTACATAAGTAAAAAGTTTTTGTTATACCATATATGCATAGCTCATCGGACAAAATTTAAAGTTCTTCTTGGGCATCCGGCCCCATATTAATAATTTTTAATTAATTTTTGTCCGAGCCGTAGATAATCTCATGATTACTGGTCAGTTATGATCCTAACCTATAGGGGCAGGTTTAGGTCATATTAGGAAGTTCTCAAAGACCGCTTAAGCGACCAAAGGACTGCTCGAGCAAACTAACCAAAATCTAGGCAAGTTCTATTGAAAAACAAGCTCCTGACCTGTTCAAATGCAATAACGACATCCAAACAACCAAAATCAATAAAGATTAAGATGAATCAATGGATGAACAACCAAATAAGACAAGGAATCTTAGATCCAAAACAATAAACGGGTCGGGTCTAAACCGGAATTATCATAACCTCCCCCCTTAAGGAATTACGTCCCTGAAATTTTAAATCAAACAACAACACTGTGTTAAATCAGTTATAACAATAATAACAAGTAAAACTCATAACCATGATCCATCCATTGGTCATTCACTCTCATAACAACGAGAAACAAAGTTTTTAATACTGAATATACAATTCACTTTTTCCAAAATATATGCAATGTTTTACATTTAATCAGCATAGCAAAATTTTCATTACAAGTTTTAAACATTAACAAAAAGGTCCGAATACTTCTCATGAACTTCCGCCTCACATTCCCAAGTCGCCTCCTCAATCCTGTGGTGTCGCCATAGTACTTTTACCAATGGAATTGTTTTGCCTCGCAAGACTTGAGCTCGTGTATCTAAGACTCTAACTGGTCTCTCCTCATATGAGGCATCCTCATCTACCTCTAACTCGGTCCAATCCAACACATGTGTCGGATCCGGCTCATACTTCCGGAGCATACAAATATGACACACATCATGAACCTCGAAAAACTGTGGCGGCAAGGCCAAATGGTAAGCTACCTCCCCAATATGATCTAGAATCTCAAAAGGCCCAATAAATCGAGGAGATAACTTCCACTATTCCCAAACCTCATCAAACCCCGTCTTGGTGATATTTTCAGGAAGACATGATCTCTTACCTCAAATGATAACGGTCTTCTCCTACGGTTGGCATAACTCTTTTGATGACTCTGAGCCAAAACCAACCTCTTACGGATAAGTGTAACCATCTCCATTGTTTCCTGGACTAACTCAAGACCTAACATAGGTGCGTTGCCCACCTCGGCCTAACATGCTAGATATCTACACGGTCGGCCATATAAGGCCTCAAACGGTGCCATGCCAATACTCGCCAGAAAGCTATTGTGGTAGGCAAACTCTACTAAAGGAAAGTGCCTCTCCCACGATCCCTTAAAGTCAAGAACCTAACCCCGAAGCATATCGTCTATGATCTAAATGGTATGCTCTGACTGCCTGTCAGTCTGAGGATGATAAGTAGTGCTAAAAATCAACCTAGTGCCAAAGGCATTCTGTAGGCTCTGCCACAACCGAGCCGTGAAATGCAAATCTCTATTCAAAACAATAGTCACAAGGACCCCATGAAGTCAAGCTAGGTCCCTAACATAAAGATTAGCAAGATTATCTATCGAGTCACTCGTACGCATAGGTACAAAGTGTGCTAACTTAGTTAACCGGTCGACTATCACCCACACGGCATCATTACCCCGTTGAGTCCTCGGAAGATCCACAACAAAATCCATCGTGATATGCTCCCACATCCACTCGGCTATAAGTAATGGTTGCAACAAACCCGCTGGCCTTTGATGCTCGACCTTCACTTGTTGACAAGTAACGTCTTCATCCCCCTCCACCAAAACTAGCGACTAAGGTTGTGATACATCTTTGTACCTCCTGGGTGTATCGTAAGGCATGAATGGTGAAACTCTTGGAGTACCTCATCTCTAGATATCTTCTCTCAGATAGACTCTACCTCATGATCACCTCGTTGTGCTTCTATAACTCGGCTCACAAGTGTAGGTTGTGCCATTATAGTAAACAAAGTTGCCAACTCAACAAACTTGCCAAGATGCAAGTCAAACTCGCCAATAGCACTCAACATCTCTCATTCCCGGATGGCAATACTAGCTACACTGCTAATGGATTTCCTACTCAACACATCAGCCACTACATTGGCTTTCCCCGGATGATAGTACAACTCAAAGTCGTAATCCTCCATAAACTCCATCCACCTTCTATGCCTCAAATTCAAATCTTTCTATGAAAACAGATACTTCATACTCTTATGATAAAAAAAGACCTCGAATCTTTCACCATAAAGATAATGTCTCTAGATTTTCAAATAAAAAATCACTGCTCCTAGTTCTAAGTCATGGGTAGGATAGTTTCTCTCATGTGTTTTCAACTGCCGTGAGCCATATGTCACTACCTTCCCCTCTTGCATTAAGGCACAACTCAAACCTTCCCGAGACACATCACAATACACTGAATAGACCCCTCTCTAGAATAATCAACAATAGAGCAGTGCTAAGTCTAACCTTAAGCTCTTGAAATGACTTCTCATAAGTCTCACTCCACACAAATTTGATTCCCTTTCTTGTCAGTCTAGTCAAAGGTGAGGCCAATCTAGAGAAACCCCTTACAAAACGATGGTAATACCGGCTAACCCCAAGAAACACCAGATCTCAAAGGCATTCTTAGGTTGTTCCCAATCTTGCACTGCCTCTATCTTAGAAGAGTCTATAGTCACCCCTTCCCCAGATACCACATGGCCTAAGAATTTCACCTCCTTCAACCACAACTCACACTTTCTAAACTTAGCATATAATTTGTGGGCTTTGAGCAACTAAAGTACAATCCGCAAGTATTCCTCATGTTCCTCCTCAGAGGATGAGTAAATCAAGATTCCATCAATAAAGACAACCACAAAACGGTCTAAGAACTCATAAAAAATTTGGTTCATCAAGTCCATAAACAAGGCCGGTGCGTTAGTTAGCCCAAAAGGCATCACTTGAAACTCATAACGGCCATACCACTTATGGAATGTCGTCTTCTGGATATCCTCATCTTTGACTCTTAACTGGTGATAACGCGATCTTAAGTCTATCTTAGAAATGCAACAAGACCCCTTCAATTGTTCAAACAAATCATCTATACGAGGTAGTGGGTACTTTTTGTTAACAGTTACCCGATTCAACTGTTGGTAATCAACACAAAGTCACAATATGCCATCCTTTTTCTTGGCAAAGAGAGTCGATGCTCCCCAAGGTGAAGTACTAGGGCAGATAAAGCCCTTATCTAATAATTCTTGGAGTTGAATCTTCAAATCACTCAACTTGATAGGTGCAAATCTATACTGTGCCATGGAAATCGATGTCATGCCTAGCAATAAATCAATAGAGAACTCAATCTCACGGTGAGGTCGTAAACTAGTGAGATCCTTGAGAAAGACGTTCGGGTATTTACAAACTACCCTTAGCAACTCTACTCGAACCACATCATTCTCAACACCTAAGAATGTAGCAAGAAGGAAACTAAGCGCCCCCCGACCACGCGGATCATACACTGGTAATAAGGCTCTATCAACTTAATCTTGCAAGAAATAAAAATAATCAACACTCTAGGTGCACAATGTAACTCTCTGACAGTAACAGCCTTTAATGGCCCGATAAGATGACAACCAATCCATTCCCAAAATGACATCAAAACTCAACATATCAATCAACACAAAAGTAAAAGGAATTTGGCGACCAGCAACCTCTATCTCATAACCCCGACACCGCTAGTCTAAAACAACCTCACCACCAACATGTGACTCTATCCTAAGTGGAGATGCTAACTGAGCCACTTCTAACCTTAATGCTGATGCAAATGCAGACAAAATAAAAGAATGTGATGCACCAGTATCAATCAACGCGTTAGCAATAGAATTACACAACAAGAAGTTACCTCTCACTACCGAAGGTGCTGGCAACAAATTTGTCGTGGTAATAGCATACACACGCCCCGTAGGCCTCTGCTCTACGTGCTTACCTCTCGAAGCATAAGTCTAAAACACTAATTGAGCCAAAGAGGCTCTTTGAGTGGCCCTCGAGGCCTGTGCTAAGGATATAGGTTGATGGCTCTGTGTCTGCCTCAAACTAGACGCACCAGATATGCCACATGACTGAGGAAAAACCTTCCTTACGTGCCCTAACTACCCACACTGATAACAGGTAGGCGGTTGCACCCTCCCTCCCCTAACTCTGGCTTTGAGGACAAGCTGCAAAGGGTGTAAATTATTGTCGTCCTTCTCTCTGCGAGCAAACTAAAGACTTGTGGCCCAGCTGACCACACTTAAAGCAAGTGATCCCACCCTAACCACCTCTCCCTGACCCAGAATTCGGTATAGAAAAAGTGGATCTAGACTGTGCTCCTTGGAAGGCATTGACAAAGGCCTCCTAAGTCACCCCAATGCGCCCATGTGCATACTTAAATCATTGACCCACATCTTTCTTCAACTGGAAAGATGCCAAGGTTACTCTCAGCCTGTCATCCTCGATGCCAAGCATCTCAAATATCTTCACCATCTATTCTAGCCACTCATCCAGCTTCAGTGGTTCCTTCAAATCCTCCAAAAACTCATCCAAATTAAATCGGAAGAACTCACTCTTCAGAAAAGATGGGCTTGTCTTAGCAACCTATGCTTGATTTTAAGCTCTGGGAATGTCCATGGATTTCCGCAAGGCTCAGGCCATTTCACGGGCCAAAGTGCCCATGGCTTGCTGACCAACTAGTTCGGCCACATTGGCCTAACCAACCCCATCCTCTTGTGTTAGAATATCATCCGGTAATAGCACCTCCTGTCGTCTAGGCCTGCCACGCCTACCACCGCCATGTCCACGTCCTAACATCCCAATGAAGGTAACACAAGAGATTAGCACATTTACAAATGTGACGAAGCTAACTCACTCACGTCCTAATGCGATGGACAACAATTAATTCACTCCACATAAGCACATAGTCATGTAAACACATACAAACTTTCTAGGTAATGATCGTCCTACGACATTACCAAAGTTCCAGTTAGAAATAGCAGTGATCAAGTGCTCTTCTAACAGAACTTTTAGAAACTCGTAGACCCAATCAATATCTTAGAAATTAAATCTCATACCCATTTAATCACATAAGTATGTTATCAGATAGCATACTAGGTTTACTTCTAACACAAACTAGCGAGGTAACCCATTGTGGTAAAAACCACATCCCACGATCCCAAAGTATTCAAACCCGGTAGCTCTAATACCAAGTTGTAATGCCCCACATATAATAACCATAATTCATCATATGATATTAATTAAATAACAACACCGTTCTAAATATAATATCCTTCAACTCATGTGATCCCATTGTACAAAAGGCAACACATGCAGTTATACATTCATATGCCATAACCCTAAATTCATAGCATATGTCATGAGTTACTAGTATGAAATAAAAGTTAAACATATGTATAAATGCCCTAATGGCTATAACTTTCCAAAACGATGCTTGGTTACACCAAAAGTGAGTTTAAACTCAATACAAATAGAGCCCTAGGCTTTAACAAAATAAATAGAACAAAAACCAAACAATAAGCTCTCGGCTCCAAGTCCTCCCAAGTTACAACCTTGGAGGAGGCATATCATCAGTATCTGACAATGGTCTTCCACATAGTGTGAGCCAAAGGCCAGTAGAGATACTCTAACACAGTGTATGAATCTTAACAAAGTTATAAAGTGAATGCATATGCAATACTCGTGCCAAAACATTTTATGTCTCTTTAAAAAACGATGCAATGCCAGGTTTATATCACAATTCATGAAAACATTTCTTTTACAACAGAAGATAGGGCAGTGGATACAACACTGGAATCTCTGGGTACGTGTCTGCAAGTAGACTATACAAGCACTACCAATTGCCATTTTTACTGGCACTAATCGGAAGGCTCAGAACCTAACCACATGGGTTTCTGAACTTTCACCAACAATACACTGGACAACAATAATACCACAACCACACCCGCTACCTAGATTCACCAAGGTATTCATCTATTTTTTTTCAAAACGATAAACATTTTTTATACGTTAAGTATGCAACAATGCTCAATGCAAATGGATAAGAAAGTAGTTTTAATTCTCTTAATTCTCATGTGATTTCTACAACACCCATAGCTATTCTCCTCCGATAGCCCAAAGCAGATGTCTCTAAACATATAGATAATTTCCAATAAAGATAAACTTTCAAAAATTCAAGATGGGAGTGATAATGCATATCCAACTCCACCACCATCATCATCATCAGCATTCAAATTTCATAAATTCCATCATCATTTCCATTTCCTCTTTACAAAATCAAGTATTCACATTTTAGGGCAAAATCCCCTTTTCTTCATGAACCAATTCCAAGTATGAAAATTCACCCTTTTATCACAACTCAACCACATTTACAAACCCACAATCATTTTCCAAAAACCATTTTGACCCTCTTTTGATTTCAAAACCAAAACCCTAGGTTTATCCAAAAATTCTTAAATCACAATATTATTTAGAAAATCAAGTAACCATGTTTAAAACCATACAAAAGTGTGGAGAAATCCCTTCCTCAAAGCTAGAAGGTAAGAGAGAGAATGGAGAAACCTCGACGAAGCCGAAAACCAATTTTGCTTCGATCAAAAGGAAACTCTAGGCAAGCGCTACCCTTTTTCCTAAAGGACAATGGTTGAGAGATCAATGGATGACAGTGTATTTAAGGTTTAAAGATGGTTTCTAAAGATGGTTTCTAGAGAGAGAAGTAGAAAATATGAGGTTTTAGAATGTTTAGAGAAAGAGAGAGAGATGAGAAAATGACTCAAAAAGTGACTTTTACAAACTGATATACATGTAGACCGCTCGAGCGACCAAAACACCGCTCGAGCGACTAGACACAACACGTGAGACCGCTCGAGCGAACAAAGTGACTGGTCGAGCGAAGAACACCATCATCCTAGTACTTTTACAAGCTTGCAAAAGTACTGAGAGTTCCCAAAGACTGCTCAAGCGCAAAAACGACCACTCGAGCCAAGACTGCTTGAGTGCAAGAAACATAGCTTGAGCGAAAAAAAAAACACCCTCCCAATAGATTTGCAGACTTGCAAATATACTGGAAGTTCTCAAAGATCGGTTGAGCGACCAAAGGACCACTCGCGCGAACTGACCAAAATCTGGGCAATAGTTCTATTGAAAAACAAACTCCCGACCTATTCCAAATGCAATAAAGACATCCAAACAACAAAACTAATCTAAAATAAGATGAATCAGGATACGAACAACCAAACAACATAAGGAATCCCAGATCCAAAACAATAAACGGGTCGAGTCTAAACCAAAATCGTTATATATTGTTGAGTTATGTTGAAATATTGGGAATTTCTCCTTTAAATGTGTTTTTGAAAGGAATAGATGATTTGTTAGAAAACATTGGTTTTGACCTTAAGAAGAAAGGAAAAGATGTTGAGTTTTTTAGAAGATAAAATGGATGTATCTATTAAAGATGAGAATGGAGTTGCATATGTATTATCATTCCCATATTGAGATTATGAAAGTGTAACTATTGTTGGGGATTTATCTTTTGTGTAGAGATATCTATTTTGGGTTATCGGTGAAGCATAACTTTGATTGTTGTAGAAATTGCATGAGGATTAGGTTAATTAAAACCAAATACTCATAAATCTTGCATTGAACATTATTCCATAGTCTTGCAATGAAATTATATCTCTTTGAGAAAAAAGGTTGAATACCTTGGTGAATATAGTTAAGGCGTGTGGTTGTGGTATTATCTATGTTGGCATGTGTGTCCTTAATGAATGTAAAAAAAACTATGTGGTTAGGTGCCAATTCTCCATGTTAGTATTGGTAAAATGGATTTGGCAGTACTTGTATAGCCAACTGGCAGACACATACCTAGAGATTGCCAGTGTTGTGTATCCACTGCCCTATTTTATTTTCTAAAAAGTATTGTTTTATGAATTGATTTATAATCATGAATCGCATTGTTTTGAAAGAGAAAGTTTGACGATTTGGTAAATGGCATGCATATACATTCATCATATGTGTAACAACCCTCACTCTACTCTAGTCATGCTTGCATATATTACACGATCTTGTCTTGATATGTTTCATTTTTGCAAAACCTTGATTTGTTTGCTTAAGTGTTTCTCGCATGTTTTGTACCTTGCTTGGTGTGAGTCTAGCCGAAGTCATCTTCAGTCTAGAATTATCTTGGAACCACTTTGTTTGACCTCCACCTTCACCCTGACATATTGGCCGAGATGTCATTATGTAGGCCATGGTGCTCATCACCAAGGCCGAGATGTTACCTTTGCACCTAAGTGATCTTGTCCTGGAGTGGTATGACCTAGACCGAGGTGTGGCACATCCAGGCCAAGGTGTGGCACAGCTTAGTCAAGTGTTGTCCTTCCTAGTCGAGATCATTGTTCCCCTACTTGCCAATGCCTGTTCATTAGCCGAGATCATTACCTGCCGGAGTACCTATGCCATCTTGCTTGTAGAACACACTTTGTCATGGTCTTGTCTTTTCACTCAGTCACCTTTTTCAGTAGAGCCAACCAGCCGTTGCCACGTGTCCCAGCTGAGTGTTAAGTCAGCCAGCAGACCTAGAAATGTATCATTTGCTATATGTCTTTGTTCTTGAGGAGAGAGAAGCTCTAGAAGAGGGAGAAGGAGTTCTTAGAGGAGGGATAGATTTTCCAAGCTTGATCTTCACACCTTGAGCCGTTAGATTCGTGTCTTGAAGTTAGAATCTTAATCTACTCTTGTTGTTCTTATTGATCATCTAGCTGCATTGCATGATCGAAACTGATCTGCAAACCATGCATCGATTTAAAGTTTGGTTTTAGAAAGAGAAAGTGATATTCATGTGTTCTTGAATAGAAGCCTTGTTTGATCCGAAAGCTTGCATCGAGATTCATGTTTTTGTGTTTGTTTTCATGAAATCTTTGAGTATGGGTACCAAGGTCCATGTTTTTGAATTCATAGCATGAAATCTCAGATTTTGTAATGATAAGTTATGATCTTTGCATCCATGTTCTTCATGTTCATGTTCTTCAAAAAAGGGAAACCCAGATTTTCCCGACTTCATTTCCTTGAATGCGGCCATCGGAACCACACCTCGGCAAGGAGGTGTGGGACCTCGACCAAGACCTGGTTGGTGCCCGGCATGTCTTCCCGAGATGAGAAACAGTGTTTTGTTTTGGTTTGCCTTGGCTTCGAAAGAATGATGAGATCATTTGCATTCATGTAAAGCTTGTTTGAAAATGCATTCAATAGACTTTGCCATGTGTTTGTAGGACTTGGACTCTCACTTGACCCCGACATTGAAGAACTATGTGAGTGGTATTTTTAATAAAGCTATGTTATAAAGTTTTTACGTGCTAGGGGATTATAAGCATTTGTAGCACAACCTTTGAAAGTCCGTACATACTAGGGGACTATAAGCATTTGTAGCACAACCTTTGAAAGTCCGTACGTGCTATGGGACTATAAGCATTTGTAGCACAACCTTTATAAATGTCACCCCTTGAAACTTGAAAGCCTTGAAAGACTTTGATTGATGAAGCTTGAAAGACTTGTTAGATGAACTTGTTTTGTCTTTGATTTTGTGCAAGATATAATGTGTATCGCTTTAATAAAGATCTCGGATATTATTCATGCAAACCCTTTATTACTTGTACCATTCACTGAGTATCCAAGCTCACCCTCTCTATATATATGTAGGTGATGAGCAGGATGGCGGTGACGCCTAGATGTGCTTTGCAACTTGTTTTGGACTCGCATTTTGTAGCATCTTGAGGATCATGCTTCTTAGCTTGTAATTCATTGTGTTTTGTATATGATGGCTTGAGAAGCCTTTTGGTCAAGATATATTTTTGTACTTCATTTTATTGTACCCAAGTTGTAAAGCTATGTAAAGATGTATGCTATTTCATTTGACTTATGCACAGCTCTTGCAGACTAATTTGATATAAATTTATTGCTTCCGCACATGTTAGCCCCATATATATACTCTGATTGTGTGTGAATTCTTGTAAGTTGGCCTTTGGTAATCTCGGATTACTGGCCATCACGACACCATTCTACTAGGGGCGGAATGGGGTCGTGATAGATTGGTATCAGAGCACAAGTTCCTTATAGTACGTCATTCACACACTTTGAGTCCTAAAGAGCATAGGATTTCCCTTAGAAAGATATTAGAATTGCATCATATTGCTTGCTACTTGACAATGTGTGCATCATCTCGGCGTGACTATTTGTTATTTGCATGCATATTGTTTGATCGTTTTGTTTTAAAGTCACATTTTGCATACTCATAGCATCATGAGGAGGGGTAGATAGCCGGTTAGCCGAGATCATCCCGAAGACAGATTGGACAGATTAGAGAGATTGGTCGAACGTTTGGTCCGTGAGTTGAGACAACCTAGGCCACAAGACACTGGTACCACTTCTACCCAGGCCTAGCAGACAAACGGCCGACATGCAGTTCCACCTCCACCTCCTCCAGCGCCGCAAGTGCCTCCATAGCAAGCTTTATATGGAGACGGCACCATAGCCCTGATCCGAGAGTTTAAGAAAATGAAACCACTGAGATTCTCTAGGGGTATAGAGCCGATGAAAGCCGAGGCATGGGTCTTGGAAATGGAAAAACTGTTTGAGATTTTTCCCATACTGATGCCTAGAAGGTGTCATTGGCCGCGTTCACACTAGACGACGATGCACGAAGATGGTCGATGATGACCCGAGAAAGCAACCCAGGTCTAACTTGGGCCAGATTTTTGGAGTTATTTTACAACAAACACTTTTTCCTTAGTGTCCAAGATTGCAAGACCACAGAGTTCCAGACTCTGACACAAGGCAACAAGACAGTGGCAGAATACGACCGTGCTTTTACCGAGTTGGCGAGATATGCGCCTCACATGGTCGATGATGAATATAGAAAAGCCAGGAAGTTTGAAAGTGGGCTTCGTGGGCCGATACAAGATCGAGTTAACATGCTCAACATGCCGACTTACGCCGGAGTATTGGACAAGGCCATCATTGCAGAAGCTAACTTGAACCAATACCAGAATTCAGGAGAGAGCCAGAGGAAGAGACAGAACTATGACACTCGCCGAGTTCCGTTTAACACCAAGAAGAAAGCGAATGTGGGCAGCTCCAGCAACTCGAACCAGGAAGGTAATGCTAAGCCGACGTGTGCAAGTTGTGGGAAACCGCATTCCGGGGTTTGCCGTTGGGCATTAGGAGCCTGTTTCGAATGTGGCGAAATGGGTCATCGCGTGAAAGACTGTCCGAAGGCAAAGACTGATGATGGTAAGAAGAATGGGAATTCCTCGGGCTCTGCACAAAGAAATAACATCGGGAGGCCCCAGACAAGACAGGGCAGAGTTTTTGCATTGGTACCAGGAGACACTCAGAATGCTGAGATAGTCGTGTCAGGTATACTCCCAATCTGCTCTCAAGATGCATACATATTGATTGATTCGGGCTCAACACATTCATTCGTATCCGTTAAATTTGCCGAGAAGTTAAATAGAGAACAAGAACCCCTTGATTGTGTATTATATGTGTCTACTCCAACTGGGAGAACTATGATTGTTGCATCCATTTATAGGGTGTGTGTTGTTGTGATTGAGGATGTAGAATTATTAGTTGATTTAATGCCGTTAAGCATGACTCACTTTGATGTCATATTGGGAATGGACTGGTTAGTAATGAATCATGCATCTATTAACTGTTTTTCAAAGAGTGTCACACTGAAACCCCCAAACCAAGCCGAGGTTATTTTCCAAGGTAAAGGAGTAGTACCCCCACCTTACTTAATCTCATCTATGAAAGCCTATAAGTTGATCCAAAAGGGGTGTCAAGGTTATCTGTGCAGTATACTAAGTGAATTGAATGGAAATGTTGAGTTAGCCGACATCCCAGTAGTTAGAGAATTCCCCGATGTCTTTCCAAATGAATTGCCTGGCCAGTCAGTGGATAGGGAAATAGAATTTACGATGGATGTTATGTCAGGAACCCAACCTATCTCCAAAACACCCTATAGAATGGCCCCAGCCGAACTCAAGGAACTGAAACTACAATTACAAGAATTGTTCGACAAGGGATTTATTAGGCCGAGCACTTCACCTTGGGGAGCACTAGTTCTATTTGTCAAGAAAAAGGATGGTACACTTCGTCTTTGTATTGACTATCGAGAACTAAATAAGGTGACCATTAAGAATAAATATCCATTGCCGAGGATTGATGATTTACTTGATCAAATACAAGGGGCACGGGTCTTTTCTAAGATTGATCTGAGGTCGGGCTACCATCAGCTAAAAGTTAAGGCCGAGGATGTCGAGAAGACTGCTTTTTGGACAAGGTATGGCCACTACGAATTTTTGGTGATGCCTTTCGGAGTGACCAACACTCCTGCAGCATTCATGGATTTGATGAACAGAATTTTTAAGCTATACCTAGACGAGTTCGTGGTTGTTTTCATCGACGACATACTGATCTATTCCAAGAGTGGTGATGAGCATGAGCAGCATTTGAGACTAGCCTTACAAATCCTAAGAGACAGGAAATTATATGGCAAGCTTAGCAAGTGTGAATTTTGACTTTCCAGCATTTCATTTTTGGGCCATGTGATTAATGAAGAAGGAATCTCTGTTGATCCAAGTAAGATTGAAGCCGTCGTGAATTGGCCGATGCCGACCAACGTGTCCGAGGTTCGTAGTTTTCTGGGTTTGGCCGGCTATTGCAGGAAGTTTGTGAAGAATTTCTCAAGGATTGCAGTACCACTGACACAACTAACTCAGAAAGGAGTGGTTTACGAATGGACCGAGGATAGGGAATTAGCTTTTCGGGAATTAAAGACGAGGTTGGTTACAGCACCGATACTTATACTACCGTCAGATAAAGAAGAATTTCAGATTTATAATGATGCTTCACATAAAGGATTGGGTTGCGTGTTGATGCAAGGAGGCAAGGTTATAGCGTATGCATCCCGTCAATTGAAACCTCACGAAAAGAATTATCCTACCCATGATTTAGAGCTAGCAGCCGTGGTGTTTGCTTTGAAGATTTGGCGTCTTTACTTGTATGGGGCTTCTTGTCAAGTTTTCACAGACCATCAGAGTTTAAAGTACTTATTCACTCAAAAGGAATTAAATTTGAGGCAGAGAAGATGGCTTGAGTTATTAAAAGACTACGACATGAAAATTCAGTATCACCCAGGTAAAGCAAACTTAGTAGCCGATGCATTGAGCAGAAAATCAGTTGGAAGTCTGGCATGCTTAACCATGATTTCAGTGGAGCCGACCGTTATAGAGGAAGTGAAGACGGATTCTTCAAGAAAGTTGCCGATGAGATTGTCACTAAGCCGAGGTCAGGGTACACTATTGAAGATCAGGTACTTAAGTTTGAAGGAAGATTGTGCGTGGCCGACATCCTAGAGTTGAAAAGGAAGATTCTGCAGGAATCTCATGGTTCTAGATTTGCTGTTCATCCAGGGAACACTAAGATGTATCAAGATGTGAAACAAACTTTTTGGTGGCCGAATATGAAAAGAGAAATAGCCGAGTTCGTGTCTCAGTGCTTACATTGTCAACAAGTGAAAGCAGAACATCAAAGACCAGCAGGATTTCTTCAACCTTTGCCAATCCCTGAGTGGAAATGGGAGCACGTCTCCATAGATTTTGTTGTTAGCTTGCCAAAGATATAGAAGGGCATGAATTCGATTTGGGTTGTCGTTGACAGATTAACTAAGTCAGCACACTTCTTACCTGTTCAAACCACATTCAATGCTGACCGACTTGCTGTATTGTATATGAATGAGATTGTGAGACTTCATGGAGTGCCGATGTCGACCGAGATCCGAAGTTTGTTTGCAGATTTTGGCAGAGTTTACAAAGAGCCTTGGGAACCGAGTTGAAGTTTAGCACAACTTTTCACCCCCAGACCGATGGACAAATAGAAAGAACGATTCAGACGCTTAAAGATATGTTACAGACTATGTGTGTTAGATTTCAAGGGAAGTTGGGAAGTACATCTACCGTTGGTAGAATTCGCTTACAACAACAGTTACCAAGCTAGCATTAGCATGGCACCGTACGAAGCCTTGTATGGAAGGAAGTGCAGATCGCCGATATGTTGGACTGAAGTGGGAGATAAAGCTTTGATTGGCCCCGAGCTAGTTCAAGTTACAGCCGAGAAGATTAAGCTCATTCGACAAAGAATCAAAACTGCTCAAAGTCGACGAAAGAGCTATGCCGACCAGAGAAGAAGAGAGTTGGAATTTGAAGTTGGGGATCATGTATTCCTGAAGGTTTCACCAATGAAAGGAACTTCCAGATTTTGGAAGAAAGGTAAGTTAGCACCTCGTTACATCGGGCCGTTTGAAATACTTGAGAAGGTCAGCCCAGCTGCCTATAGACTGGCTTTTCCACCGGAACTAAGTCAAGTTCACAATGTGTTCCATATTTCAATGTTGAGGAAGTATATTCGGGATCCACTACATGTAATTGATTATTCCGGGATTGTGGTTAATGAAGAATTAGGCCACGAGGAGAAGCCGATGAGAATTATTGACAGACAAGTGAGACAGTTGAGACACAAATCGATACCAATGGTGAAAATTGAATAGAAGAGCATTACAACAGGGATGCTACATGGGAAATGGAAGAAGAAATGAAAATCCGTCATCCGGGGCTATTTGTAGAGCAAGGTAATTTAAGTTTGGGGACCAAACTTCTTTAAGGAGGGTAGGATGTAACAACCCTCACTCTACTCTAGTCATGCTTGCATATATTACACGATCTTGTCTTGATATGTTGCATTTTTGCAAAACCTTGATTTGTTTGCTTAAGTGTTTCTCGCATGTTTTGTACCTTGCTTGGTGTGAGTCTAGCCGAGGTCATCTTCAGTCTAGAATTATCTTGTAACCACTTTGTTTGACCTCCACCTTCGCCCTGACATATTGGCCGAGATGTCATTATCTAGGCCGAGGTGTTCATCACCAAGGCCGAGATGTGTATTATCTAGGCCGAGATGTTACCTTCGCACCTAAGTGATCTTGTCCTGGAGTGGTATGACCTAGACCGAGGTGTGGCACATCTAGGCCAAGGTGTGGCACAGCTTAGTCAAGTGTTGTCCTTTCTAGCCGAGATCATTGTTCCCCTACTTGCCGATGCTTGTTCATTAGCCGAGATCATTACCTGTCGGAGTGCCTGTGCCATCTTGCTTGTAGAACACACTTTGTCATGGTCTTGTCTTTTCACTCAGTCACCTTTTTCAGTAGAGCTAACCAGCCGTTGCCACGTGTCCTAGCTGAGTGTTAAGTCAGCCAGCAGACCTAGAAATGTATCATTTGCTATATGTCTTTGTTCTTGAGGAGAGAGAAGCTCTGGAAGAGGGAGGAGTTCTTAGAGGAGGGATAGATTTTCCAAGCTTGATCTTCACACCTTGAGCCGTTAGATTCGTGTCTTGAGGTTAGAATCTTAATCTACTCTTGTTGTTCTTATTGATCATCTAGCTGCATTGCATGATCGAGCCTGATTTGCAAACCATGGATCAATTTAAAGCTTGGTTTTAGAAAGAGAAAGTGATATTCATGTGTTCTTGAATAGAAGCCTTGTTTGATCCGAAAGCTTGCATCGAGATTCTTGTTTTTGTGTTTGTTTTCATGAAATCTTCGAGTATGGGTACCAAGGTCCATGTTTTTGAATTCATAGCATGAAATCTCAGATTTTGTAATGATAAGTTATGATCTTTGCATCCATGTTCTTCATGTTCATGTTCTTCAAAAAAGGGAAACCTAGATTTTCTCGACTTCATTTCCTTGAATGCGGCCATCGGGACCATACCTTCTTGCCGAGGTGTGGGACCTCGGCCAAGATCTGGTTGGTGCCCATTATGTTTTCCTGAGATGACGAACAGTGTTTTGTTTTGGTTCGACTTAGTTTTGAAGGAATGCCAAGATCATTTGCATTCATGTAAAGCTTGTTTGAAAGTGCATTCAATAGACTTTGCCATGTGTTTGTAGGACTTAGACTCGCGCTTGACCCCGACATTGAAGAACTATGTGAGTGGTATTTTTAATAAAGCTATGTTATAAAGTTTTGATAAAGCTTTGCTTTGTTTTGAAAAGTATTTGTTAAGCATGAATGATTGTCCCTATTTTGTGTATCAAGTGTTAGCCTTGTTTTGGACCACAACCTTTGAAAGTCCGTACGTGCTAGGGGACTATAAGCATTTGTAGCACAACTTTTGAAAGTCCGTACGTGCTAGGGGACTATAAGTATTTGTGGCACAACCTTTATAAATGTCATCCCTTAAAACTTGAAAGCCTTGAAAGACTTTGATTGATGAAGCTTGAAAGACTTGTTAGATGAACTTGTTTTGTCTTTGATTTTGTGCAAGATATAATGTGTATCGCTTTGATAAAGATCTCGGATATTATTCATGCAAACCCTTTATTACTTGTACTATTCACTGAGTATCCAAGCTCACCCTCTCTATATATATGTAGGTGATGAGCAGGACGGCGGTGACGCCTAGATGTGCTTTGCAACTTGTTTTGGACTCGCATTTTGTAGCATCTTGAAGATCATGCTTCTTAGCTTGTAATTCATTGTGTTTTGTATATGATGGCTTGCGAAGCCTTTTGGTCAATATATATTTTTGTACTTCATTTTATTGTACCCAAGTTGTAAAGCTATGTAAAGATGTATGCCAATTCATTTGACTTATGCACAGCTCTTACGGACTAATTAGATCTAAATTTATTGCTTCCGCACATGTTAGCCCCATATATATACTCTGATTGTGTGTGAATTCTTGTAAGTTGGTCTTTGGTAATCTCGGATTACTGGCCATCACGGCACCATTCTACTAGGGGCGGAATGGGGTCGTGACAATATGACTATGTTAAGCATCATACAGTGTTTTCAAGTATTCTCTACTAGGCTTTAGTTACCCTATGTGGAACCAACTTTTAGGTGCTGATTGTATGCCTCCGCCAAGGACTTAATTTGGGAGGATAGTGGAGCTGAAGGCTCATTTTGCTTTTCTTTTGTTGTAAATATCTATTGTACAAGCCTCAAGCTTTTTATTTGTTTTGGGCTTGACCCATTTTAATTGTAACCAAGCATCAACTTGGAAATATGTAGCCATTAAGGCATGAACCTATGTGTATTTCTTTTCGTTTCCCTGCATTGATATAAGTCACATGCTACGAATTCACAATCTAGGATTTATGAATGTATAATTGTACGTGACATCTTTTGTAATATTTTCAAGAGAGTTAATGAAAGAACGAAACATTATTGGTTTTTTGCACATTTAGCTTACTTTGTGGAATTATCTATTGTTGATTATTTTTGGGGCGTTACAACTTAACTTGACTCGACTTGATTATATATAGTTTAAGTTTGATTCAAATCATCTGAAAAAAGTAAATAAGCCAAACTTGAATGCATTTTATTCATAATTTTTGTTTTATTGTTGTCAATCAATATGAGATTATGTATAGCATCTCCAATGGACTCTTTAAATGAGGCATGTTAGCTATTAAAGTTAGCATTATCATATTTTAGTCCTTTCAACAGGCTAGCTATTACAATAATGATTTTAACAAAATTCGTCAAAGTTAGCGACATTTGAAGAGCCTTAGAAGGCTCTTTAAACAATTTGTGTGTATAGATAGGTTGAAATAAATAGTAGCGTTGGAGTACATAAATGACAAAAGAAATTAGACAAAATAAAAAAATTATCTTTTTTTTTAAAATTGAAGAGTATAGTTAAAGTTTCTCTTACAAATATTCTAAGGATTATATAAATTAGACAACTAAATACAATTAAAAAAAAAAAGGTATTTATTTAAGAAGAAATCACTTATTATTTAGTCAAAGAAAACATACTTTTTATATTTAACTCCTTTTTAGCCAAATAGGTTGTTTGAAGATTGCCAAACTAAGGACTTTCATAATATATATATATATATATTGGAAAAAATATAAAATGCATATATTAAATTCATTTTTATTTAAATTCACACCACATTAAATTTAAAGCTGAGTATTTTTTCCAAGCACATATCACCACTGTAAAAATAAATAAATAAATAAAAAATGTGAAGATTCTAGTACTTTTCTTGGACTCTCTTCAGTTGGTTTTGCATTGAAGCCAATTTGAGAAGACATCAATGGTATCTATGTCAACTCTATAATGCTTCTGAGTGAATTCAAGAAGAGTTGGCCAAGTGAAGTCTGGATATATCCTTGGTTATGACTATTGACCAATCCGTTAGGTGGACTCACCACTTTGTCCATGTTTGGAGACAAAAAGAAGGTCAGAGACTTCCTTGGAACTTGTTTGTTTACCACTGCTCTATGCAAGCAACTCTTGTAAATTCCATTTGATAGAGCCTGAAACATTTTCAAACTTTTATGCATTAAAATTCAAGCTTATGCTAATAAACTTCATTAGAAAAAGTTTAATAAGATTCTCATACATTTTGAGTTTTTCACATGATTGAACACATGGTCCACTGTTTCTAAATTCAAGTTTATCCTTAGCTCTTTGAAACCATCACTAACATTGAACACAAGGTCTTCTATCCCTAAATTTTAATGTTCGTCTCTCAGTACATCCTCAATTATTGAATTATATTTCGAGATTCTCATATGATTCAATAGTTAAGGAAAGTACATTGACACATAAAGACAAAGGGATTAGATGACAAAGAATACATTGCCATGTCAATCATTCAACAATGTTATAAAGTCAGAAAAATGGTCGCTAAAGTCATCTTTGGCGATGAAAAAATACCTTGGTCGCCAAATATGTTTTTCTTTTTTTTCTTGTAGCGATATTATAAAATACAATTTGTAAGAAAAACAAAATCATACAGAATGATACGACATTTTGCAATCCTTTCATTTGACGAGAAAACGCCCATCATTGTAGCCAGATTTACAAAAATATTATTGCCACATCATTCTGTATAGATTGTATTATGAATACAAATTCTATTCAAAAATAGTTTTTTATATATAAAAAAATTACCAAATAATTAGATGTCATATAATTAAATGTCATTTTAATGGTGTCACATAACTCTGTATCTAAATTCAACATATTTGTGTGTTCGTTTATTACTACAATTTTTGAAGACGAGATCATTTGTTTCTAAATATTGGTGTCCCCCATCCCAAAACATCTATAACTATTAGATACGTTTCGAGATTTTTGAACCCTCACATGATCCAATGACTATAAGCGTTTTGGATGAGAGAAACAAGGATGACAATAGGCAAGACGGGAGAGAAAACTTCGTCCCTGCTTTGCTTTCTCATTGAGGACGAGAAAATTGTCATCCTAAATTTAGAACATGAGGAAACTTAGCCCTTTTTGGTTACTTTTTAGACTATTTTTCTACTCATAACCTTTTCGTTATTCAACATTTGTTTATGTACTTACCATGAATGTGTCTCCAATGTTGACAACAAAAGCTTGTGAATTGGGAAAAATAGAGTGCCATTGTTGATCAACAAACACTTGAAGCCCACCAACATTGTCTTGATGAAGGACAGTGAGCGAGTTTGGATCACGGTGAGGACCAGTTCCAAGAGTATCATGAGCTCTAAGACAAGGGGGGTAGTTATTTAATCTCATTATTGACTCATTTCCTTCAAAGAATTCTCTTAAATAGGTTGGGCCCACTCCTAGGCTCATCCCCAATAGCTCCATGATCCTAAGTGAAAGAATGTTCATTGCTTCACAATAATCTTGGTATATCCTTCTAAGAAAACACAAAAAGCAACAAAAACAAAAACAAAAACAAAAAAGAAAGTTTAGCTAAATAATAAATTTTCCATAAATTTTGTGATTTCAAAACATACAATGATGTAACTACTACTTTTAATTTCAATGATTATGGTATGAAATCCATAGTTATATCTCTACTTCTATCTATATTATTATATAAAAATATTATTGGTTAATTTTTAAATCCTCTTAATTGTTGTAAATAATATATTAGTATTATTTCCATAAATTTTGTGATTTCAAAACATACAATGATGTAACTACTACTTTTAATTTCAATGATTATGGTATGAAATCCATAGTTATATCTCTACTTCTATCTATATTATTATATAAAAATATTATTGGTTAATTTTTAAATCCTCTTAATTGTTGTAAATAATATATTAGTATTATTTCCATAAATTTTGTGATTTCAAAACATACAATGATGTAACTACTACTTTTAATTTCAATGATTATGGTATGAAATCCATAGTTATATCTCTACTTCTATCTATATTATTATATAAAAATATTATTGGTTAATTTTTAAATCCTCTTAATTGTTGTAAATAATATATTAGTATTATTTCCATAAATTTTGTGATTTCAAAACATACAATGATGTAACTACTACTTTTAATTTCAATGATTATGGTATGAAATCCATAGTTATATCTCTACTTCTATCTATATTATTATATAAAAATATTATTGGTTAATTTTTAAATCCTCTTAATTGTTGTAAATAATATATTAGTATTATTTCCATAAATTTTGTGATTTCAAAACATACAATGATGTAACTACTACTTTTAATTTCAATGATTATGGTATGAAATCCATAGTTATATCTCTACTTCTATCTATATTATTATATAAAAATATTATTGGTTAATTTTTAAATCCTCTTAATTGTTGTAAATAATATATTAGTATTATTTCCATAAATTTTGTGATTTCAAAACATACAATGATGTAACTACTACTTTTAATTTCAATGATTATGGTATGAAATCCATAGTTATATCTCTACTTCTATCTATATTATTATATAAAAATATTATTGGTTAATTTTTAAATCCTCTTAATTGTTGTAAATAATATATTAGTATTATTTCCATAAATTTTGTGATTTCAAAACATACAATGATGTAACTACTACTTTTAATTTCAATGATTATGGTATGAAATCCATAGTTATATCTCTACTTCTATCTATATTATTATATAAAAATATTATTGGTTAATTTTTAAATCCTCTTAATTGTTGTAAATAATATATTAGTATTATTTCCATAAATTTTGTGATTTCAAAACATACAATGATGTAACTACTACTTTTAATTTCAATGATTATGGTATGAAATCCATAGTTATATCTCTACTTCTATCTATATTATTATATAAAAATATTATTGGTTAATTTTTAAATCCTCTTAATTGTTGTAAATAATATATTAGTATTATTTCCATAAATTTTGTGATTTCAAAACATACAATGATGTAACTACTACTTTTAATTTCAATGATTATGGTATGAAATCCATAGTTATATCTCTACTTCTATCTATATTATTATATAAAAATATTATTGGTTAATTTTTAAATCCTCTTAATTGTTGTAAATAATATATTAGTATTATTTCCATAAATTTTGTGATTTCAAAACATACAATGATGTAACTACTACTTTTAATTTCAATGATTATGGTATGAAATCCATAGTTATATCTCTACTTCTATCTATATTATTATATAAAAATATTATTGGTTAATTTTTAAATCCTCTTAATTGTTGTAAATAATATATTAGTATTATTTCCATAAATTTTGTGATTTCAAAACATACAATGATGTAACTACTACTTTTAATTTCAATGATTATGGTATGAAATCCATGGTTATATCTCTACTTCTATCTATATTATTATATAAAAATATTATTGGTTAATTTTTAAATCCTCTTAATTGTTGTAAATAATATATTAGTATTATTTCCATAAATTTTGTGATTTCAAAACATACAATGATGTAACTACTACTTTTAATTTCAATGATTATGGTATGAAATCCATGGTTATATCTCTACTTCTATCTATATTATTATATAAAAATATTATTGGTTAATTTTTAAATCCTCTTAATTGTTGTAAATAATATATTAGTATTATTTCCATAAATTTTGTGATTTCAAAACATACAATGATGTAACTACTACTTTTAATTTCAATGATTATGGTATGAAATCCATGGTTATATCTCTACTTCTATCTATATTATTATATAAAAATATTATTGGTTAATTTTTAAATCCTCTTAATTGTTGTAAATAATATATTAGTATTATTTCCATAAATTTTGTGATTTCAAAACATACAATGATGTAACTACTACTTTTAATTTCAATGATTATGGTATGAAATCCATGGTTATATCTCTACTTCTATCTATATTATTATATAAAAATATTATTGGTTAATTTTTAAATCCTCTTAATTGTTGTAAATAATATATTAGTATTATTTCCATAAATTTTGTGATTTCAAAACATACAATGATGTAACTACTACTTTTAATTTCAATGATTATGGTATGAAATCCATGGTTATATCTCTACTTCTATCTATATTATTATATAAAAATATTATTGGTTAATTTTTAAATCCTCTTAATTGTTGTAAATAATATATTAGTATTATTTCCATAAATTTTGTGATTTCAAAACATACAATGATATAATTACTATTTTTAATTTCAATGATTATGGTATGAAATCCATGGTTATATCTCTACTTCTATCTATATTATTATATAAAAATATTATTGGTTAATTTTTAAATCCTCTTAATTGTTGTAAATAATATATCAGTATTATTTCCATAAATTTTGTGATTTCAAAACATACAATGATGTAACTACTATTTTTAATTTCAATCATTATGGTATGGAATCCACATCTATATCTATACTTCTATCTATACTATTATATAAAAATCTTATTGGTTAAATTTTAAATTGTCTCAATTATTGTCAATAATATATTAATATCATTTCCTTAAATTTTATGATTTCAAAACTCTAATGATGTAATTACTATTTTTAGTTTCAATGGTTATGGTATGAAATTTATATTTATATCTATACTTCTATCCATGCTATTATGTAAAAATATTATTGATTGATGTTTAAATTCTTGTAATCAATGCCAATAATATGTTAGTATTATTTTCTTAAATTTAGTGATTACAAAACTGCAACGATGTAATTACTATTTTTAATTTCAATGCTTATGGTATAAAATATATATCTATATCTATACTTCCATTTATACTATTATATAAAAATATAATTGGTTAATTTTTAAATCCTCTTAATTATTGTCAATAATATACTAGTATTATTTCCTTAAATTTTGTGATTTCAAAACATGTATTGATGTAATTACCATTTTTAATTTCAATGGTTATGGTATGAAATCCATATCCATATCTATGCTTCTATCTATAGTATTATATACAAATATTATTGGTTAATTTTTTAATTCTCTTAATTGTTGCCAATAATATATTAATATCATTTCCTTAAATTTTGTGATTTCAAACATGCAATGATGTAATTAATATTTTTAGTTTCAATGGTTATGGTATGAAATCTATATTTATATCTACACTTTTATCTATGTTATTATGTAAAAATATTATTGGTTAATGTTTAAATCCTCTTAGTGATTGCCAATAATATATTAGTATTATTTTCTAAAATTTTGTGATTTAAAAAATGCAATGGTGTAATTACTATTTTTAATTTCAATGGTTATGGTATGAAATATATATTTGTATCTACACTTCCATGTATAATATTATATAAAATATTATTGGTTAATTTTTAAATCCTCTTAATTATTGTCAATAATATATTAGTATTATTTCTTTAAATTTTTTTATTTCAAAACATGCAATGATGTAATTACTATTTTTAATTTCAATGGTTATTGTAACGCCCTAAAATAAATAATAATAATCCAACTCATAAATTTCTTACAAATGATCAACACCATCATATCTTATGTTACATTCATAACTTTGATCAATACAAAAGATAACATATGCAATATACATTCAAAAATCCTAGATTTTGAATCTAAAGCATATGCCATGGATACATAAATTAAAGTAAAAATAAAACCAACTAATTATATGCCCTAATGGTTACAACTTTCCAAGTCAATACTTGGGTAAAACAAAATGAGTTTAACTAAATACAAGTAAAGGCTTAAACAAAAATAATTACATCAATAAACAAAAATGATGCCCTTGGCTCCAAGTCCTCCCAAGATATGTCATTGGTGAAGGCATATCATCAACACTTGAAAGTTTTTTTTCTATATAGGGTGAGCCAAAGCCTTGTAGAGATGCTCTAACATAGTATATGAATCTTAGCCAAATGATAAGGTGAATGCCCATGCATGTTGTAACGCCTCAGAAATTAAGTTGCCCTAACCAAATATGCTCATGTGGGTGTAACCAATATAGAAGAGAGAGAGAGAGAGAGAGAGAGAGAGAGAGAGAGAGAGAGAGAATAAGTACATAATAACATTAATAAAATTTCATAACTATCTCTTCCCCATTGAACTATTCTAATGATTACATTATGTGTTTGATTACATCTATCAAAAAAAAAATAATAATAGTTAAAAGACAAGAGATAATGTAAAGAAAGATACAAAAGGCAAACATGTTTTCAAAGAGTGTCCTTGTCACGACCCAAACCCGCCCCCATAAGTTTAGCATCGTAATCGGCGAGTAATCCTCGGATTACCAAAGGCCTCTATACAGAATAACATATAATTAAGAGGACTAGTGGAAGCAACAATACAAAATACAATATCCATAGAGCTGTGCAGACATACATGGAATAGAAATCTAAAACTTTATATACATATATGTGACGTCATATTTACATTAGTCTTACATCACCAACATATACAGATAAAACCAAAATGGGACTTAGCCTAATATACAGATAAACGAATACTAGTTCAGATTTTAATAAAAGAAAACAAGGTCTTCAACTTAGTTCACAAAACTCGACCACATTACTTTTTCTGGAGCTTCTTCAAGAGGCACAATGGTTGGCTGACAAAGCAGAAGTCCAAGCAATCATCGTTAAGCCTGGTCACGTGCCTAATCACCTACATTCATAAATAATATAGTGAGCTGGAGCCCAATGAATAATAACAAGGTAAAGGGTTTAATAAATGTTGTCCATAACAAATACAGAAAACAAAATTCAGTTTATATCAAAAGTGGATTCATATTCTTGTTCAGAAATCATTATTCATAACAGAAATGGAATCAGAATCATATTCATAATCAGAATTTACAATTAATCATATGTGGTACGTCCATTAGCACTAACAGAAATAGTTAACCCATAAAAGGACAACCATGAAGGCATATAATTGACTTGCGTGCATCGAGATGGTACAGTTGGCTCATGAGACGTTCAGTTGGCCCATAAATGGGATGTATACAGAAGGATCCATAACAGTTGGCTCATGAGACGTACAGTTGACCCGTAATTGGGATAAAACAGAACATATAATGTAACGCCCCGATTCTACACTATTGGTTGTAGTCAAGGGAGAGTCACTAATGAGTCCTATGGTCAATAACCAAGTAAGATCCCAGATCGCCGGAAGAGTTAAATTAGCCTCCCTTCTAAGTCCAGCTTTCTTTGGCAGCGCACTACCCTTTTGACAGATCTTAAAAGGTATTGACACAAGGTCTCATAAGTAACGATAGGGTTCACACATAAAATATATACATAACAACCCAATATATATATTCTTAATTCAAAAGATGGTTTCATTACATTACATCCCAAAAGAAAGCTTAAACCTTCAAATGGGTCTTTACAAAACATCCAAAAGAAAACTTCTAATTTTTCTAGGATAGCCAAAAGTCTTCAAAAGTTTTGGGCTCGTCGTCTCCAGCTATGAGTTCCGCTTCGTCACCTGGCATGATACGCCGTGAGCTTTGAATGCCCAGTAAACACACACACACCCTACCCCTTTTTCCCAGTCCAATACACAATCACAATTATAACATCAAGTAATAAAGTATGATACTCAAATAAATAAGTAAAGAGTTAAGTCAGATGTTAGTAAACTAGAAATCCCCCAAAGAGATTTCGTCCTCCCAACCACAAGAATCGGACGCGGATTATTCGGTATGCCCCCTCTTTTGTTGCTTTGTTGCAGACCTAACCTCAGATGCCTACCAACGGTTATGTACCGTGTAGCGCCAACCGCAGGGCCTCAAAAGAGATGGTAAAATAGGGCCTTTCCCGAATCCCTCCTCACACCAAACCACCTAGGGTCCGAATACAACCGCTCCGTTCAAGGGTTCCGAAAACCACTTGCGCGAGACTTTAACTTTCAGATAGGGAACACATCCCAACAATCCATATATCACATATTCTCATCTTTACATTATTCAAGTGCGCAAAAACCCAATACCCTCCCAATTAGGTTTCCCGTTAAATTAAATGCTTTAAATCAAGTTAATCCAACTTACAAGACAATAATATCCACATGAACATGCATCCATAAAGCGAGGAAGATAAATAACATAACCATAACACATACAATATCATGCCAAGATATGATCATAAGCTAATAAACATTTTTATGAATACAAGGGCATAAAACATCCATGCATAACAAATTTTCCAGATTTAGCATCACATAAAGATTAAAATGAAAGGACTATTTTAGATCTTCCACCGGACTTGGTCTTCCTATGGTTCGTACAGAATTTGATCTAGTTTCTAGAACATTTTTCGGAAATGGGATTACTTTTCCAGATTTTAAGTTATTTAAAAAATAGTCCATTGCTGTCCAGAATCTGTCCAGATCCGTCGATCGTTATGAAAACTTGATTTTATTACAAACCACTTAATGTTTTTCAATGAAAAAATTTTTAGTTGAAAGCTAACACCTTAAGGAAGGTTTTGACATAAAATAGAGGTCCAGAATATTTTTTAACATTTTTCTAGAAGTTTTGAAAGTGGGCTGCAAAAACAGATTCTAAGGTAGACTGTCCAAAACATGAAGATTTGTGAGAAAAGAGTTCCACCAAGTGAAATTTTTCATTTATTTTGTGAAGAAAACATGCTAAATAACATATATTTACTCAGAAAGTTTGCTTGAAAGTGTGCCTTGGAAAGTTGAGAGATTGGTAATAAAAGAGGATGGTTTTGTGCCAAAAAATGAGAAAATACAAGAGAGATGGAATCAATACTCAAATCTTAGTATTTTTAACATAAGAACTCTTTAATGACATATCTGAAACACATTATTTAGAGACATGTATTGAAAGAAGGAAAATAAAAGAGAAGTTGTGTTTGTGGCTTACTTGCTAAGTTTGCACAAGAATGCTCTCTTCTCCCTTCCTCTTCTTCTCTAGACTCCTTTCTCTCTTGCTCTCCTCCCTCTCCCTAACCTAATGTGTGTATGTGGGTGTGGTGTTTGTGCTTTGCCAAGCTAGGGGAGGTTGATATTTATAGACAATTTTTAATGTAAAATGTCCTAAAAGCCCATTAGTTAGAAATGGATGGAAAGGTTAGGATTTGTTTGGATTCTAAGGAAATGGAAGGGATTTGGGAGGCTTGTTCAATGATTTAGGCAACACTTAGTTAAAAACTAGTTTTGGAATTAGCACCCTAGGTCTAGGTACTAGGTTGGTGGTTTTTTCCTAGAAGTTCATGATGATGTTTCTTGGAAATTGATTTCTCACTTTCTTCTAGGAAGGCTAGGCATAGGGAAGGATGAAGGGAAATTTTTTTAATTATTTTATGTCCTAGGCACATTCCTCAAGGTGTATACATATATATATATATAAAGTTGATTGTACTTCAAGGTACAAGGTATAAGTACTAGTTTTTGGGGCAAGTTTTGAATTTAATTAAAGGGTGAGGGCTTGGAGTTAAATACAAGTAACTTATGTAGAATTAAATTAGGTTAGGGAACTTATTCCGGTTAGGGAAATTCCTGTTTCGATAAAAATATAAATAGTAATGCTAACCGACAAGATTCGTGTAACGCTCTCAAAAAAATAAATAAAACCCATCTCATTGGACATGCATTGATACAAAGAAACCAACCACATTTCCATTAAATCAGAACAGTTCTTACAAAAATATTACATGTTAACAACAAAAGCAAATGCCCTACGGGCTTACAGCTTTCCAAGTTAACACTTGGTTACAAAAAGAAGAGTGCTAACTCAATACATATTAAGCCCTTGGCTTGAATTTACATGTAATACATCAAAAAAAAAAGCAAATAACAAGCAGTCAGTCTGCCTCTAGCCTCCCAAGCTATGTCCTTGGAGGTGGCATGCTACCTGTACCTGAAAATGATGTCCCATAAAGGTTGAGCCACAGCCCAGTAGAGATACACTAAACCAGCCATGAACAATGACTAAAAGATTAGCAGTTGATAGATGGTCAACACAGATACATATACGTATACCACAGTTCGATTTCATGACATTAAGTCCATGTTACATTTCATTTCTCATTTCCTTTTCAACTTTGAGTTTGAAAACAAGGCTCAAAACTTAGCCAAATAACTTGATGAGAGTAAGACTCATCTTAAAACATTTTCGAAATTCATGGTGGATACACATTTTGGTGCTGTATCAATAACATAAGTCACTTCTATACTATATGAGCGATACACATTTTGGTGCTGTATCAACATAATATAGAAACACTTCTATACTTCACAATTGATAACGATATACATTTTAGTGCTATATCAAATCAAAGAAAACACTTCTAATTCGCAGCCTGATACACATTGTAGTGCTGTATCACTGTCACAAGATTCAGTTTAGAGGTTCAGCCCCTTTCTTCCTATAAACCGTGGAGTACAGCCCCTTTCTCCTCCCACACAATACAATGTATATAAACAATTATCATATACAAATTAAATCAATCAATACACATTTGAGTGCTGTATTGTACCAACTACCATGTTCAATGGCTTACTTAGTTTGCCTAATCATCATGCATTGTCTACAACAATCAAGACTATCCTCTACCGATAGCCCAAGGCAGTTATTTCTATACTGAAAATAAATGCACCAAATTGATATATAATCAACATTTCAACGTTCTCAATTTAATTCTTCTTTTCTTCAAATTAATTATACCAATTAATTTATCAATGTAATTAGAGCATTTCTCATAATTAACATCACAACCCTAAGGTTCCATTTTCACCAATAAACCAATATTGATCCCATTTCTCTATGCCAAACATGCATGTAAGTTTATATAAACAAAACCCCAACTTTTGTAGAATTTACACAAAGGCCCAAACTTTCTCAAAATTACCTAACAACCCCCAACTCATCAAAATACTAAAATTCAAAGACAAAACTCATGAGAAGGAGTAGGATATCCCTACCTCGAAGTTAGAGCTCAAACGGAGAAGGAGAAGAAAGTGAAAATGCTCCAAGCATTATGATTCTCGGATCAACACGAAGCCCTTAACGATCAACACACTTTTTACAAAGGCAGGAGGATAGAGAGACACTCTAACTAGATCAAACCCTAGAGAGAAGGGAGTTTCTAGAGAAAGTGGCTCTCAAAATAGCTTTTTAGAAAGTAAGAGAGAGAGAGAATGTAAAAAGTGATTTCAAAATGCCCAGCTGCCAACTGATATACGACATTCCCGCTCGAGCGGAGAACATAACGCTCGAGCATCAAGAACAAAAAAAAACTAGGTACGCTCGAGCACAAGAAGGCCTGCTCAAGCGCCAAGACACAAGAATAAAGTACATCCGCTCGAGCGCGAAAACCAGTCCGCTCGAGTGTAGATTTCCCCCTCCCAGAACTTACACCAAAAAGTACTACCCGCTCGAGTGCCACAACACCCGCTCGAGTGCTACCGCTCGAGCGTAAAGAGTAAAGAAACCCGCTCGAGCATAAAAATCACACCTGCAGAAGTTTTGCAGGGACACGAAAAAACTGGGAGTGTGCAATCTCCGCTCAAGCGCAACAAGGCCCGCTCGAGCGGAACGACCAAAAACCTGGCAACAAGATTTCAGACCAAGGTTCAACCCACCTGTTCAAAACATGCCCAACACATCCTAGAACTCAAACAAATGGAATTAAAGGATGACAACAAGATAGATACAATTACCAACTCCACGGAACCGAGTCCGGAATACAACAGAACGGTAAAGGGACAACCGGGATCGCTATAATTCGAATTAATTCAAGTAAAAGAGGGGCTTTAAAAAATTAAAAAAAAAAATCAACATTAGGGTTTTAAAAGTAAATACTTATTTCGGTGGCTTCACATATAACAGATATCATTTGAAGCTAAGGATGCCATGAATACATTTCGGAAACATTGGACAACCATTCATTCATACCAAAAATAATAGTTCAGAAAACAGAGTATCATATCATTCACAAATGCAAATAGCTGAAAATAGCTTTATAGAGTTATTACTCACAGTTGGCTCCAATAGCAGACAGATAGAGCAGATAAAGCAAATAAAGCAGAGCAGATAACCAGATAGCCTACAGCGCATGACCTATATAAACACAGAACGGATACACATTGGAAACACACGCTTGAAATTCATTTAATTAATTTCTTTCTTTCTTGTCTAGGTGTGTTTCTAATCTTTATCCCCATTACTATCTCTTAATTGGGGCTTAGGAATGCCTAAGATGCAATGAGGTTGCCAAAATGTGTTGTGGAACTCTTAGCCAAATTTTCAAAAACAGGGTAGTCTGCTCAAGCGCAACTTCTGTCGTTCGAGCAGTCTGCAAAGTCTGTAAAAATACTAGTTGCATGATTTTTCCACTCGACGGATGCTTGGTCGTCGCTCAAACGCAAAACTGGGTATACAGAGTCTCTGTTCGAGTGCAACTTCTTACGCTTGAGCAGTCTGCAAAAGTCTATAAAACTTCTAGGAGCTCTCTTTTTTCGCTCGATCGCAGCTTCGGTCGCTCAAGCGGAAGGTCAAAAATAAGGGTGGTCGCTCAAGGGCAGGTTTTACCGCTTGAGCCACCGGCCCCTAAACTCTACAAAAGTACTGGGAGCTCGTATTCTCTGCTCGAGCATAAACTCCACCGCTCGAGTAGAGGGTGCAAATTCTGGAATTTCCAGATTGCTGATACAAGTTCAAAACTCGATTTTAAACCTTGAAAACACCTCATTTTGGGTCAAAACTCTAGAAAACACTTATATATTCGTAATATATCATGAGTCAAAAGCCAATTCGCAAACTTAAGCCCAAAAGCTTTGACAAATGCACAAAATCAAGCTTGGAATGTTGAAAACATAACATGAACATGTCATGCGTGATATGAATGAGATTCCAAGTCTCCAACTCATAATCAAATGAGGTGTTCTACTAAAAAAACATGGTAAATTCTTAAACCAAAACCAAAATATGAACATGCATAGGACAAATTCTTAGTCAACATGCTCTAAATGCAATGTAATGCACATGCATGTATGTATACTCTTCTCTTCTACTGCATTAAGCTTAATTCTTGCCTCAATTCACTTAATTCTTTTGAATAGATGTGTTAAGTACCCGAATTGTAGAACTGAAGGATTGATTTCTGACCTTAGGCGCTCAATTATGGCTTAGACGCGTAGATGTTTTGAGCTCACAAGTTAATTCTTCAATTTCCCTTCCAAGTCTCTCAAATCCTCAAGCTTAGATGTGATTTCCTTGGTCTCACCCTCTCTCTCATATTTATGCTCAAATTGGATGGAATGGCGTGTATATGAGAAGCTTCTTGAGTTAATTAGGCCTTATATAGGCTCATTAGGGAAGCTTAATTAAAATTGGTTTTAGACTAATCAAGTAACATTATTTTATTCTAATTATTTGATTCCGAATCGAATTTCAATTAAATCCATCATAAAATTCTAAAAATCCTATATAACACATAATCTTAGTCAGTTTTGTATTCTATAACGCCCCAAAATAACCCAACACAAATTAGGTACATTAACCAACATCCATTACGGAATAAAGGTAAATCTCCAACCTTTACATCATTAATCAATAAAGTTTGTACGAAAGTTCTACATGTGAATTATACATTCGACAGTATGAAAATACATGAATCTATAGCATGTAGAACATCAAATCCCAAAAATAATAAAATGCCCTCATGGGGTTACAATTTCCAAGGCTCAAGCCCGGTTACACAAAAATGGTTTAACGAACCCATACATTTATAGCCCTTGGCTAGCAAAATAAATCACAACAAAAAAGAGTCATTTACTCTTCACAAAATGTGTCCACGCCCTCAACTCGGCAGGATCACCACATCTTGTCCTGCACCAAAATCCCATAGGGGTGAGCATAAAGCCCAATAGAGAAATCCTTCACAAAGTATATACATTTTGTACAAGCCTCATAAAAAGAAATACATATGCCATGCTATGCTTCTGACATTGAAATCACATTGTTATCTTTTGAAAATCCTTTATGCTTAATGATATCTTGATGACTCAAAAGAAATGCACAAATTATCAATTTAATTCAAGAGGGGCGGTAAATACGACACAGGTAATCCCTAGGTTGGTGTCTGGAAGTAGGCATAACTAGCTCTGCCAATACCCCACTTTACCGGTTGCTAACCGGAAGGGAAATGGTATCTCCTCCGCGCGTGTTTTCGGTCTTTCACCCCAGACACTCAGGCCAACTTAACCAATTTCATCTACACCTCCTGTCTAGACTTACCAACGTATTTATCCCAAAATATTTCAATAAAAATTTATTATAAACTTCTTTTCCCATGAGAATCAAAATCCCCATTTCTCTTTTCCATGCCATTTCACAAATGACCACATATTCATCTAATTTTATCGATAAATAGCAATATTTCTTTATTTCCTACTTCCCTGAACATTATAGCCCTCACAAGACTACACCAACAACAAACAACAACTACAACATTCACAATTCTCATGCACCATGAAAATCATCATTTAGTACATAACAATAATAAAAGAGTTCTTATCCTTTACTCATTTTAGCCCACAAAATAACTTATTAACAATGTCAATCACAAACACCTCTACAACTTTTGAAAGCCCCAATTTCAAGGTTTTTCTCAACCACACCACACACGCACACCAATCTTTTGAAAGAATTTCCTTAAAATCATTTCTTCCTAGCCAATGTAATTTAAAACCTTCAAGAAAATTATTCCATGGAAAATGCGGAGCAAAACCCCTCCCAAACTACCCACATTGTTGAGCTAACGATCAATACTCAATATTTACAAGAGAAATTCGAAAATCAACAATAAATCTTGCAAAACATATATATGACTCAAAGGAAGTCCCCACCTCAAGTTTGATGGAGAGATTTAATGAAACCCTAGAATTGAAAGTTATAGAAATTTGATCTCCACTGTACAAAGTGAAGTTCTTGCTTTCCTCTCCAAGATTTTGTGAAAAAGGTAAATCAAAACTCAATAGATTGCAAGAAATCAAAGTTTCTTGGTGTTTGATGAGAGTTTTTAAAGAGAAGGAGGAGCAAAATTGTTTTTAGAGTGAGAAGGAAGGATTAAAAGTGACACACTCAGCCAAAAGAGAGGAAAAAAAATAGAGTTCTCAGATCCAGCCCATCCTGCATGTGAGGCACTTGCCCCGCACGTGCGGAGCCTACTTCCCGCATGTGCACTGATCCCCGCACTAGCCTTTGCACCTGTATATAATGTAGTGTGCAGCCTAGAATTTTCCCCAGATTCTTGCACATGCGGCCTAAGGCCCCGCACGTGCGGCTCAGCCCCTAGTCTAGAAAAATTCCAGCTTAAGTGTAAAACCCCCTGGATTCAACGTCAAGCCTCCCGAAACAAGTGGGACTTAGAATTGAAGTTAAGAGAGACGAAAACCGAGAGATAGATTTCAAAAAGTGTTGAACCCGATACGCACAAAATAAAGTAGGATGTTTTACGTACCCGATCATCACATATTTTGTGGCCGATAAGGCCTTCAATTCGCAGAACAAAACAAAAACACAAATAGATATTTCTATGACAGACAGATATAAACATAAATAACATGTAAGACATGCAATTAATGTAGAATTTCTTCATAATTACTTATTAGGCATTCTTAATCATGGTTTAGTGGCTAATCATAGTTCGAGGTTATTATAGTCCATGAATACACAAATATGGAAGTCTAAATTCCCAAACAAAAATAGCCCGAGGCTTAACACAAAACATCAAAAGAGAGTTTATATGCCCCCGTCCAAACATTCTTCCACAAGTCAATCATTTAGGTGGTGCATCCACATCGTTTCCCAAAAGATAGTTAGTTTTGGGGTGAGCTAGTGCTCTGTAGGAAGTATATTTAAGAGTTATATAAATAATTGAAATGCATATGATCATGCCATGTAATTGTAAAAATATTATACATATTTTTTCTTTCACAACCAAAAATGTTCAATGCATGATTTTTATTCAAAGTCTCATCTACAAACATGGGGTAGTAAATAAGCTATGGCGTCCCAAGCAAGAGCTGCAAAACCATATATACATAGTTATATATATATATATACAGAAAATATTCCCACATTTGTTGACTCTAATAACGGAGGGGCAATTGGCACCCAAAATCTTTCCCTCTTCACTTTCGCCGACTCCTAAAACGACAGGCTTGTGGACACCCAAAATCAAGTTTTCCACATTAGCCGACTCTATAAATGGTAGGCTCGTGGACACCAAAAAACCTTCCCACATTCTTCCTGCAATATGTGCAGACAGGGCAATTGGTCACCTTGACACCCCGCACGGGTACCATTACAACACATAACTCGATTTCCAAAACTTAACTCAACGATCTGGACTCATGTGCAATTTACCCCCTTGACATTTTCCAAACATCGATAAGATGGTTAAATCACATGAGAAATTTGGATGCACATGATGTATGAGTTTTCAAATAAAAGTTTCCTAAGGTTTGTTCAATCGATGATGACATTAATAATATCAACAACCAAAATATTTCTTTAATCTCACAATTTCCACAATCTCAACATTTATCAATCTCAATACATATACTCAAAGAGTTTCAAAAATCTCATATCTCAACACCATTTCCATAATCCTTCACCCAATTTCAAGCTTTAAGAGTCAATTTGGCCAAACCTATTATTAAATCAAATTTGAAAACTAGGGTTTTTGGAAAAATTGGGGCTTTCCCCTTCTTTACACATAAAGAGTCAATATTCACCATTTCTAACAATAATCAAGAAGAATATGCAAAAACTTTTTCAAAACATGGGGGGAACCTCTTTTTATTCAACAAACCCACTTTATATCACAAAATCATTTCATACATTACTATAACTAAGAAAATATCACATATATATCTTGAATCATGAATATATCAAGTTAAAAGTACCCCTACGTCAAGATTGAAGACAATAGGTGAATACCCAACTTCAAGCATTAAAATGGAAAAACAATCGGTAATGTTTCTGATCTAGGCTTGATCTTCAACCCTCTTGGAGGATATAAGGTAGATCTTGGTAGAAATCAAGGGAAATCAAGTGTTCGGGACTAGGGTTTTGGAATAAGGGTGCCGGAGAGAGGAAAGAGTTAGAAAAAGTGAGAAAAGAAATGTTCGGTCGACTTTTAAGTGAGTTGTCCGGACCAGACCGCTCGAGCGAACAATTCACTGCTCGAGTGAAGTGCAAATACAAAGATACCGCTTGAGCAAACTTCCCATAGCTCAAGCGGTAAATGCAAGGTCTAAGAAGTTTTGCAGAACTATAGTGGAAACACTGAGAGCTTGAATTTTACGCTCGAGCAACCAAATGACCGCTCGTGCGATCATCCAAGATAGATTGTTACACATTCCATTTGTCAAATATTCCTTGTTTTCCATCTCAAAAGAATGCAATGCCAGATTATAAATCAATTCACGAAAAAAAAAATTCTTTTATAGGAGAAAATAGGGCAGTGGATTGTGACGGCTGGGTTCCTTCCCTTTCTCTTTCTCTTTTTGCTTCGTTCTCCGTTTTCCTTCGTTGGATTTGAAATGTCCAGGATGGTTCCCTAGATTGGAGTTCTAGTGTTTTTCTATTCGGTGTTAAATTTTGCTTGTTCCGGTGGATGCGCGGGTGAGTCTAGAGTGTCAGGAGCGAAGCAGAAATTTCTGGTGGCTGGGCTTGAGCCGCACGAGCGGTGCGCTAGGCCGCTCGAGCGGTGGAGGCTGAGACCCAAGAAATTCCATTCTGTCTAGAGCGCACGAGCAGAGAAAATGGGCTGCACGGGCAGTCAATGCGGGGCGCTCGAGCGGTGAAGAAGGCCGCACGAGCGGCCAAACGGGCAGTCCAAGCTCTGTTTTTATATAACATTTCGGTCCGAATATATCATCCATTATACACATTCCCCTCTCACTCTAAACCCTATTTCTTTGCCCCTTCTCTCTAGAAAACTTCTCCAAACACTAAAGCATTTTGATTTTGCAAATTCTTGGGTCAAGATCTTTATCTTCTCCCTCTAAATCTTGGAGATCAAGAACTAGGGCTTCACTTAGATTGGAGAAATCAAAGCTCTCTCTCATCTTTCAAAGCTAGGGTTTCATTTCATCTTGTTCTTCATCAAGCTTTGAGGTAGGGATTTCTTGAGTTATATCTACACGTTTTGCTAGATTAATGTTGATTTAAAAAGGGTTTTGAAGTTTTGAGTTGATTTCTTTGATTTTGATTTCAAAATGAAGAGGGTCTTGAATGTGAGTTTGTATTTCAAGCTTTTACTATTATTTTGTGGGCTTTGCTCTATTAAACTCATGGAAAATGGTGTGATGGAGTTCCTATAAGAAAATGATGGAGTTTTGTTTTTAATAAAAACCCTAGAAATTAGGGATTTTCTTAAAAAGTAGAAAGGCCTATGGAAGTTCTTCTTTTCTTGTGATTGAAGGATGAATGAGCATTGATTTTATGATGTAGTTGCTAATAGCAATTTCTTGATGTATGTATAAAATAGAGGTCCATTTTTAAAGTCTATTGATAGATGTATATATGTGTAGAGTTATAAGATGACAAGTTGTTGAGTGCCATAGATGATGTAAAGCTGTTTGATATTAATGACATGGGAAAAATAAAGTGAAAGATGACATGTTGGACATATTGTAAGGGTTGATCATGATGAATCATTGTTGAGAAATTATGATGGTGTGTTGAAGACACATGATTATTTTGCGAAATGAGAAACGTATTTGTGAAAGTGAGAAAGGTATTGTTTATTATTGTTGTTAAGGCATTTTGAAAATAGAGAAGTGTTATGAGATATTAATTATTGCATCTCATTTCCATTTGATTTAATATCTCCATTGTCTATGAAGTGAATTATTACCATTGTTGCATTCTCATCATGTTTACTTGAGAAGGATTATATTGTAATGAGAACTAATGGAAATGTGTATGGGATAAATACGTTGGTAAGTCCGGATAGGGGGTGTAGATGAATTTGATAAGTTGGTCTGAGTGTCCAGGGTGAAAGACCCGAAAGCCGCGCGGATAGGTGTCGAGCCTTCCGATTAATCCCGGTAAAAATGACAGTTTGGTAGTACTCGTAGAGTCTACTTGCAGACACCAGCCTAGGAATTACCAGTGTCGTATTTACCACCCCTGTTGATTTAAATATTGAAAGTTTGAAATTGATGAGATTGCATAATATTATTGAGTACATGGCGATTTTCAAAATAGTGCATTGAATATTATTGAGAACATGATGATTTTGAAATAGTGTATTGAAATAAAATTTTCCTTCAATATTGGCACTTGCATGGCATTACATATGCATTTTTTTTACATTGATGGTATTGGCATAACTGTATATACTTTGTGAGGAATCTCTACTGGGCTTTATGCGGGAATTGGTGCAGGTAAAGATGTGGTGACCCCGCCAAGCTATGGGCGTGGAGATGTTTGAAGAAGAGTAGTTTGACTTATATTTTGTTGTGATATTTTTTGTAAGCCAAGGGCTAATGTGTTTGGGTCCGAGAGACCATTATGTGTAACCAGGCTATTGCCTTGGAACTTGTAAGCCCTTGAGAGCCTTATTTGTTGTGATTTATGATTTCTTTTATATGCTATCGGTTCATGTACTAGTTTGTAAATAAATGTATAATGGCATGTGTGAATACATTAGTAAGCATTTGGAACCATGTAAATGAAACTGGTTAATATCTCATTATGGAAGTTGGTTGATGTAATAGTTATGTGGAATTATTTTCGGGGCATGACATGGATAGAAAACACTAGAAATCTCTACATACGTGTTTGCTAGTAGGCCTAGTAGGGTATACAAGCACTAGCAAAGCCATTTACCGGTACTAACCAGACGGATAGGCACTTAACCACGAGGGTTTCTGGACTTTCACCAAAGACACACAGGCCAACATCATAACCACAACCACACCCCCTAACCAGATTCACTAAGGTATTCACCCATTTTTTTCAAAATTAATACATTTACAATGTTGAATATGAAATGATGCTTAATGCACAATGTATGAGAATTTTTATTTTTTTTTCAATTTAACCTAATCCTCATACAATGTCTACAACAATCAAGATTATCCTCCACTGATAGCCCAAAACAAATATTTCTACACAACAGATAATTTCCAATCAAAATATATAATTCCATCCTTTACAATGAAAGTGATATTACATATCCAACTCCACCATCATCATCAACATAAGCATTGTTCCAATCTTATAAAATCCAACATCATTTTCCATCGCCTTTCACAAATTCAAATATTCCAAATTTTAGAACAAAACCTTATTTTCTTACAAAATCAATTTTAAGAAAGGATATCCACAATTTTAACATATCTCAACCATAAACACATACTTACAACCATTCTCAAGAACCCATTTGGAAAACCCTCTTTGATTTCAAACCCTAGGTTTTTCCAAAAATCCCCAAACCACTAGCCCATTTCAAAGAGCAAATAACTAACCTAAAAATCATATTAAAGGTTAAATAAATCCCTACCTCAAAGTAGAGGAAAAGGGAGAGAAAAAGGTAGAACTTGGCAGAGTTGAAACACAAATTCCTCTGATTAGAACGAAGCCCTCGATGTGCTCAATCTTTTACTCCAAAGGGCTAGTGTGAGGAAACCATTGGATTGAGAGTATTTGGAGCTAGAAGTAAGAGCTAGAGAGAGCTAGAGAGAGAGAGTGTGAAAGTTTTAGGGTTTTGAAATGTTTAGAGAGAGAGAGAGAGAGAGAGAGAGAGAGAGATGAAACAGTGACCAAAATGGCCTTCTCTCAGACTGGTATACTCGTAGACTGCTAGAGCGACCTAAACACCTCTTGAACGACCAAAACTACCACTTGAGCACACAATGACCCCTTTCCAGAAGTTCAAACCTATAAAAACCGCTCGAGCGCAAGAAGAACGCTCGAGCGAAGATATCACACTTCCAGCAATTTTGCAGACTGTAAAAGGCCGTTCGAGCGCAAGAAAGACTGTTTGAGTGAACAAGCAAAAATCTGGGCAACAACTCATTGAAAAACTAACTTCCCAACATGTTTCAAACATAACCAAAACTCGTAACAGGCAAACTCAATAAGCAACAAGATGGAAATGAGACAAACAACAGTTAAATACATGGATTCTTGAATTTAAAAGTAAGAAATAGGTTAGGTCTAAACCAGAATCATTATAATTATGGTATGAAACCCACATCCATATCTATACTTCTATCTATACTATTACATAAAAATATTATTGGTTAATTTTTAAATTCTCTTAATTATTGTTTCCCCGAAATAATAATGACAATCTATACCATGATATCCAATAGAAGACACAGATATGCAAAATATTAACCTTTCATTTATACCCTTTTTACCGTACAAAAGATAACATATGTGAGTATACATTCATAAATCCTAGATCCTGAATCTATAGAATATGCCATAATGAGTGAACTAAAATAAAAGGAAATACAGGTAAGCTTGCCCTAGTGGCTACATTTTTGCAAGACATTACTTGGTTACAAGAAAATTATAACAGTTCTGGTTTAGACCTGACCCATTTAACATTCTTAGATTTGAGATTTAGTACTTTCATTGTTGTTCATATCCTTTATCGTCGTGTTAGTAGTCAAGTTGATTTGTTGGTCGGGTTTGAAACAGGTGGGAAGTTAGTTTTTCGAAAGAGTTGTTATCCAGTTTTCGTCTTGCTCATTCAAGCGGTGTTTTGATCACTTGAGCGGTCTTTGAGATTTCCTAGTATTTTTCAAGCCTGCAAAACTTCTGGGAGTAGGGTGATCTTTGCTCAAGCAGTCTTCTCTATATGTAAAACTTTTAGGAAGGTGACATCGTGCCCTCAAGCGGTGTCAATTATTGTCTCGGATGGTCAAGCGGTGTTTTGGTCGCTCGAGCAATCTACGCATATATCAGTTCGGGAAAAGGGGTTTCTCAATCACTTTTTCATTCTATCTCTCTCTCTCTCTCTAAAACCTTCCAAACCCTAATTCTCCACTTTCTTTCTCTAGTTCTTGCTTAAAACCTCAAATACTCTATCATCCATTGATTTCTCCACCATTGCTCTTTGGAGAAAAAGGTGGAGCTCATCGAAACCTTCAATCTAATCGGAGCGGATCATGTTTTCAACTGTGCCAAAGTTTCACTCTTGCTCTCTTCCTCTTCTAGTCTTAACATAGGGATTTCTTCAAACTCTTCTATGAGTTTTAGCTTAGTTATTTGCTCCTGGAAAGTGTTTGGTAATTTGGGCATTTTGGGTTAAATCTACAGTTTGATTGTGAGATATAAAAGAGGGCTTTTTTCAAATAAATGCTTGAGAAGGTTGTGGAAGTGTGTATATTGATGGGTTGTGTTGAAACATGCGAGGATATTTCTTTAAATGCGATTTTGGAAATAAAGAAAATTTTGTTTGAAAAGTATTGATGTTTGTTTGATGAAAGGAAAATAAAAGATGTTTTGTTTTGAAAGGATACGGAAAAAGGGTATCAGTTAATGATGACAATTGAGTTGGATATTTATTATCACTCCCATTTTGAAAATGTTGAGATTTTATCTATTGTTTGACAATTTTTTAGTTGATTAGAAATATCTGTTTTGAGCTATAGGTGGAGGATAGCTTTGATTGTGTTAAAAATGGCATGAGGTTTAGGTTAAGTTGAAACTAATATCTCCTACATCTTGCATCGAGCATTACTTCATACTTGAACATTGAAAATGTATTGTTTTTGAGAAAAAATGGTGTATACTTTGGTGAATCTAGCTAGGTGCTGGTCCTTCCAGTTGGTACTGGTAAAATGGCTTTGGTAGTGTTTGTATAGCCTACTAGCAGACACGTACCTAGAGATTTTCAGTGTTTTGTATCCACTACCCTATTTTTTGATATAAAAGTGTATTTTCATGAATTGAAATGCATTGATAAAGGCATTACATTATTTGAGATTGAAAAGTATAATGTTTGACAAATGGCTTGTATATGCATTCACCTTATAACTTTGCTAAGTTCCATACATTATGTTAAAGTATCTCTATTGGGCTTTAGCGCACCCTATATGGAAAACAACTTTCAGGTGATGATGATATGCCTCCACCAAGGACTTAGCTTGGGAGGACCATGGAGCTGAAGGCTCATTTGTGCTTCTTGTTGCAAGTACTTTGTACTAGCCTTGGGCTTTAATTGTATTGAGTTGAACTCACTTTTTTTATACCCAAGCAATGTCATGGAAAGATGTAGCCATTAGGGCATTAACTTATCTGTATAACATTTTATTTCAGTTTGACTCATATGTGGCATGTGCTATAGATTAAGGATCTAGGATTTATGAATGTATACTCGCATATGTCATCTTTTGTATGGAAAATGAATATAAATGAAAGGTTACTTTTTCACATATTACATTTTCTTTTAATTATCATGAGATGGGTTGTTGTTATTATTTTGGAGCGCTACATCTTGGTATCAAAGCTACCGGGTTTGAATACTTTGGGATCGTAGGACATGGTTTTTACCACAATGGGTTTGTCTCGCTAGATAGTATTAGAAGTGGACCTGGTATGCTATGTAATAATATGTTTATGTGACTAGATAAATATGAGATTTGGTTTCTATGATATTGATTGGATCTATGAGTTTCTAGAAGTCCTATTAGAAGAGCACTTGATCATTGCTTGTTCTAATTGAAACTCTAGTAATGTCGCTGAACAATTATTTATCTGGAAAGGATATTCGTTTGTGATTACGTGATTCGATGCTTATGTGGAATGAATTAATTGTTGTCCACTGCATTAGGACGTGAGTGGGTTAGCTTCGGCACATTTGTAAATGTGCTAAACTATTATGTTATCTTTATTAGAATGTCAGGACAAGGACATGGTGGTGGTAGGCAGGCTTAGGCGGCAGGAGGTGCCGATACCAGACCAAATTTTGGGGCAAGAGAAGGAAATTGGTCAGGCCAACGTGGCTAAGCCAACAGATCAGCAAGCCATGGGCATGTTAGCCCGTGAAATGAACAGAGCATTGCATGAATCCATGGGCATTCTCAGGGCTGAGAATTAAGTCCAGGCCCATGTGGCAAAAATAGGGCCATCCTTTTTGAAGAGGGAGTTCTTTCAGTCGAATCCGAATGAGTTTTTAGGAAATCTAAAGGAGCCGCTGAAGGCTGACGAGTGGCTTGAATAGATGGTGAAGACGTTCAAGATGCTTGGCATTGAAGATGATGATTTAAGGGTGACATTTGCATCCTTCCTGCTAAAAGGAGATGCAGGCCAGAATTGGAAGTACGTGCGAGGGTGTATTGGGATAACTTAGGAGGCTTTTGTTAATGCTTTCAAGGATAAGTTTTTGCCACCCACTACTAGGGAGAAGTTGAGGGAGTAGTTTCTAAAGCTCAAGCAGTTCAACACGCTGGTAGCCAAGTTTGAGGCGGCTTTCACTAGTGTATTGAGGTTTGCATAGAAACTTATGGTGATGGAAGAATTCCGTTGCATCAACTTCAAGAAGAGGTTGAGGACCGGGCTCCTATTCAAGTTGGTTAGGTCAATGATTTGGGATTACGGTTGTCTTCTAGAGTCAGCGGCCCACATAGAAATCATGATCCAAATAGTGGAGGAGTGGATGAGGGGCTTCAGGCAGAGATCCCAAGATGTTTAGGGGGACACCAGGGACAACTACAACAGTCCTAGGCTACACAGTTTAGATCCACATTTCTTGTGCTGAGTTCGGGTTCTGAAAGAGGTAACCAGGTTGGGTTCACTTGTTTCAAATGTGGTTAGTTGGGCCACAAGTCTTCAATTTGCCCCAAGAGGGGAGGAGGGAAACAGTCTGTGTTGTCTTTGACTCGTCCTCAGAGCTAGAGCCATGAGAGAGGTCAGCCGCCTAGCTGCTATCAGTGTGGGCAATCAGGGAATTTGATGTGGTTTTTCCCTCACTCTAGTGGCACATCTGGTGCTTCTGGTTTGAGGCAGACACATAGCCATCAGCCAATACAGTTAGCACAAGCCTTTAGTATCACGACCTAAACCCGCCCCTATAGGTTTAGGCTATAATCGGCCAGTAATCCCAAATTACTCGGCCTCACAAATAGAATTAAGAAAATATTTATTTAATATTGGGCATGAAGCAAGAGCAGAGTATAAGATTTATCCATTGAGCTGTGCATACATGCTATGGATAGAAACATACATGTTATATCTCACATCATACCATAATATTTACAAACATCATCTTATAGATACATAACCCAAGATCAAAGACTTATAACGTAACAGACTGAACAAAGCCAAAGCTTATCGAGCTTGGCCAAAATGAAAACTAAGGCCTTGACACGAAGGCATAACTCAGGTGGCTTCACAAAAGGCTGACTCCAAAGTAAGCTCTAATGCGAGACTTCTTGATGCTTACCTATATACATATATATAAGTTTGGGTCCTGGCAGTTGGTATCAGAGCACGGGTTATATCTCACACATGTGTCTATTTGAGCAATAAGAGTTCGTAGAACAAAATCAAGGATTACATTCATCTATTAAGTGTGCATTTATGTGATACGTGTTCTGTATGCAATCATCTGTTAAATATATGATTAATTGTGCACCCAAGATATGTAAAATGTGAATATGAGAATATGTGCCTATGTGCAACTATGCCTATGTGTATCTCTGTATTTTTTTGTATTTGTCATAATACAAGTTCACATAGAACAGTGGAGGATTCTTCTAGCTCATCGGCTCTCGTTCTCCCCATTATCTAATGAGACTTGCATTATAATTCAAACAGAAGATATACACAATATTCATGTACAAAGAGAACACGTTCATACAAATAGGCAACAGTATATAGATCATGTGGTTGGATATATCAAGTCATTTTAGCAAAATCTCAACGCTGTCAAGCGTATATATTTATCATATGAATGCAACTTAGATGTTTTCTAGACACTATTGCTCATTAGGACAAGTGTGTAAGTTATTACTCGTGCTCTGATACCACTCTGTCATGACCCAAACCAGCCCCTATGGATTAGAGTCATATCCGACCAATAATCATGAGATTACCTACGACCTCAATCAGAAATCAAATCACATTTAATAATAGGGCGCCAAATTGCTGAAATAGAACTTGCAATGACTGTCTAATGAGCTGTGCATACATGGCTTAACCAGAAAGACTTTCTCATATATGTGATAACTCACAATATAAAAACATCTATATTATGTATTACATGAGTCCAGGATCATTCAAAAGTTACTATTAACAAAAACCAAGGTTATACACAGATTTGGTCATGCATGAGTGCAAAAGAACAAAAGAAAAAGCGAAACAAAAGTAAGGCCTCTTGCGTGAGGCGACCTTAGTTGACTCCTCAAAACTCAGTTTCTCATAGCTCACTGGGGGTGGGACTGGGGGTGGACATCCCGCTGTTCACCTACATACATATAAATAAAGAGTGAGCTAACGCCCAGTGAATAATTCCAAAGTAAAGGAGTTCAGGAATGGGATTCATTTACTCTAAATTCATAACTAAGCTTGTTGATTGACACCAACGCAAAACGACCTCAGGTCCAACATATCATATTCCGTATCCATATACAAAATGTCCTCGGGTCCAATTCGTATTTACAAAATGACCTTTGGTCCATTATATGCAAAACGACCTTGGGTCCAATTTATATGTGAAATGACCTTGGGTCCTGTGGAGAAGTGGTTTGGAAATACTCTTCAGATCCTGGAGGACGCTTGTGATCCTCAGCTAGCCACCTGAAAAAGAATTAGCACTCCGGTCGAGGGTGCCAGAATTAGCACTCCGACGGATAAGTCAGCCTCTACTCTCTGAATTACTTGTATTTTAAGTTAAGTGTAATGGTTCTCACATAACTCTTTCTAGCTGATGTTCTTCTATTTATATCTTTTCTTTATTGGGCCTCGGGATTGGGCCCACTTTCAATTTGCCATTCGGCTTCTTTTGTAGCAAACCGCTTTTCACTCGGCCCCTTGCACAACCGGCTATTTGGCCGATTAGGATAGGATTCGAGCGTGCGAGACGGCGCCGAGTGCTATATATTTCGACTCTCCAAGTTCAACTTTTTGGCCTCTCTACGACTCTTGATATTCGGCCCCCACAATTGCCCCCCAAGCACTTCACTAACGACAGTTGGCTAGAGTGCTTGGTTTCGAACTCGAAAAGTCAGACCCGAAATTCGGCGGCTGACCTCATTCCGACGCAAATGTCTGAGCACACGCTTCTCGGTTATCATTTCACCTTCCCGCCCCTTTGTACACTTCTATTTACTATGATTTAAAATTTCAACGTCTTTTCAAATACATACACTCTTTTAAACGCTTGTCGTTGGACTGCCTTCCGAATTACCTCTGCAACTTCCTTTTCTTCACCATCCTCTTCGTCTCTTGTAAGTTCTCTTCTTCTTTGCTTTGAATCTTTTTTCTTGCTTTGTTTTTTGGCTTAGCATATTCCTATAGGCTGAAGGAAATGGCAAAATATTTAAAAGATCTCCTCCCCTCGGATCAAATTTCTGGCTTCCGATGCCATTTCTCCATTCCTGATGACGTCCGTCTGTCACTCGTGACAGACGGCACCCTCGATATGGAGAGGGCTGATGAAACCACGATTGTCTTCCCTCTCTTATCAATCACAGAGGGTGGAGTCTGTTTCCCCCTTCACCCATTACTTAGGGCTGTGCTTTGCCATTGGGGTTTAATCCCTTCCCAACCCAATGTCAACCTTTTTAGAATCGTAATGGGGATTATAGAGCTAAACCATCGCCTTAGGATTAACCTCGGCATTCCAGCTATCCGGCATTGTTATGCCTTGGCCAAGTCTTCTGGTCGGCATGGACGTTATTTCCTTAGGGCCAAAGACACCGACCATTAGTTAGTGACTATGCTTTCCAGTTCTGGGAAAGGAGTCGATAATGTTATGGTCGTTGTCCAAGGTAACTGGGAATTCGGCGAAGGCGAGGATCGCCTCGATCCTATTCCTAGATGGAGGGGTGAGCCAGGTGGCCGTATAGCTTCTTGTGTTTATTTTCTTCATTACATTTAAAAATCTTCATTTCTGAGACCTCATGGTTTTCCTTGTACAGGAAACGATTTGAAGAAAGTCCTGACTTCAACCGACGACGCCGTTCTTTCAAAAATCAAAGTCGCGCTGAAATATTTCGGTCGTCCGAGTCTCTAGAAATAGGGAAGGGCGGCCCACGTTCTGCTTCACTACTAGCCGTCCTATACAACCTTCTCGGCGCCAGAAAACATCCCAATTTTGAAGGGTGAAGAGTCTCTTACCGCTCTTATTTTGAACGATTTCAAAAACTTGCGGCAAGTTGGTTTTGAGGGGTCAGATTCGGAGCGGGCGAAAGTAGCTAAGGTTGCCGAGTCAAATCAGTCCGAGGCGGAAGTAGACGAGGCATTAAGGTTGGCCTTTGAGGAAGCCAGCCATAATCCGGCCGACCCTCCGTCCACTTCGGGTCGGGGGGACCTTTCATTTGACGACATTTTTTACGGTTTAGAGGACCTTACCGGTGCATACCCCGAAGACATTGCTGGGTTAAGCCTCACACAACTTGCCAAAAAGAGAAATGCGGAAAGGTTGGCCACGCGGCGAAGAGTAGAGGCCATTCGGTCTAAAGTCCCACCTGCCGGTGAATCTCAGCCCTCTCTGCCTGTTGCCGAATCTCAACCCCCTTTGCCTATTATTGAGGAGGAAACGACAAAAAACCAAAGTGCCGAGGCTGCTGTGGTTGTGCAGGCCGATCAAGAGGCTAAGCAAAGGGCAGAGAAGCGCCCTACCGAGGTCGAGGCCGGCTCAGAAGAAAACCGGGCCAACAAACGACCTAGTTTAGAGGAATCGGATGTGATTGTGCCTTTTGTCATTCAACCGAAGATAAAAAAAAAAAACACGCCGATCTCCTCTAATGCTTCGGTAATGAAAGATCCAACGGTCGCACTTAGCATGGCTACGTCCGTCTCATTGCTGGCTAACAAGGCGACTTTTCGGCCGGAGCCAAATCTGGTTGCAATAGCATTAGCCGCTCAATCGACTCTTTTGGTATATATCTTGACTTTGTCTTTTCACTTTATACAAATACTATTTTGGTTTTAATTTCATGTTTTGCAGACCGTCAGAAGGATAGCCGAGATAGGCCGTCACCATCATGATGTCGTTGAACAGCTTGGCCATTTACAAATGAAAGTTGAGGGCCAAAGGAGCAGGGTCGAGTTTGAAGCTTCAAGGGCGAAGATGGAAGGCGCGCGGGCCGAGGCCGATATGGAGAGGGCGCGTAACGCGGATCAACTGAGATCGGCCACCGAGAAGAGGGCGGACGCAAGCGAAGACGCGCTCAAGTTGGCCCAAGAGGCAATCTCCAAACTGGAGGTTGAGTTGGAAGAAATAAAGAAGGCGAAGGAAGCAGCTGACTCGGAGGCTTCCAAGGCATTCGAGGCCGGGAAAAGTGCTGCTTTTGCCGACTATGTGGACGAAGTCCCCAAATTTGAAAATCGGGGATTCAAACACGGCTGGCTCAAAGCCCTTGTTGCTGCTGATGTGACATTGGCTATGCCGATTCCATACGAGCAAGTGGATGTTGAGCCGCTAGAATCTGACTCCGAGGACTAATTTGGGCGACACTTGTTTTTGTTTTAGGATTTCGAATGTATTTTTACAGCTTTTCGTTTGGTAATTTTCATGTATTACTACAGTCATAGTTTTTTGCTAGGCATTTTCATGTGAACTTGTAGCTTTTTGTTTAGTAATTTTCGTATGTAAAATGCAATTTGTGCCCAATTTACTAATGAAAATTTCCTTTTTACCTTGCTATTATTTGTGCTAAATTTTGTAATTGATGAATGGTATTGCTTTCAATTGTAATTTGAAAGTACAGATCAAAGCAATAAACTTGGGGTATAGGTGAGTCAGGTGTTCCTACGTCCCCTCCCTGAGCTCGTGGAAGCTGCAGATGCCAAAAAGGGTGCAATTGAAATTGGAAGCAGGAGCCAGAAGTTCTCTTATCCTCCAAGCAGTGGGATATCGAGCTAATTGTGTGCCTCGGACAAAGAATGGAGCCCTGAGGGCAAATCCATCGGTAGAACACTGTGAATAATATCTTAGTAAGGATATTTTGAAGTATGCTACTTTCCAAATGCCTACCTTTGTATAAGTTTCATGGAATTGTTACTTGAATTATGAATGAATGATCATTATGTCAATGATTGAATAAGGTCGTTGGAATATGATGTGAATATGATTTCAAGCATGAAATGTGCATACACACAAATAATTGGGCCAAAGGTCGTTTGACACGAATAATTGGGCCAAAGGCCGTTTGACAAGAATAATTAGGCCAAAGGCCGTTTGAAATGAATAATTGGGCCAAAGGCTGTTTGACACAAATAAGTGGGCCCGAGGCTGTTTGACAAGAATGAATTGGGCCCGAGGCCGTTTGACATGATGGGCCAGAGGCCGTTTGATACATTTGGGCCTGAGGCCATTTAATGTATTAGATAGAAACATGAATGGGCCTATGGCGGTTTGATATGTCTGTTGCGAATTTCATTCATGCGACTTCTTTATTTTTTTTGATATTTTTCACTGGGCTTTTGCGCACTCTCATTATATGTATGTAGGTGAGCAAAGAGATATCCAAACCCAGCCTCAGTGAAGAATATGACAGGAAGTCAAGTTTTGTGGAGTCAGCCTAAACGTCTCACGCATGAGACTTTGTTTTTACTTTTGCTACTTTGGTGAATACCTTATACCACCCATGTATATAAAAAAATTTTGGCTAACTACTTGTTTGAGATTCTTGGATGTATAAAATGTTAAGTTTGCCTATATGTGTGAGTTATTATGATATGTTTTTGGAATTATTTTGCTATGCCATATAAGCACAACTCAGTGGACAAAATGCTTAAGTCTGCTTCTGTTTGGCCCCATTATTGTTAAAATATGTCTGACTTTGTTTGAGGCCGTAGGTAATCTCATGATTACTAGTCGGTTATAACATTAATCCATAGGGGCGGGTTTGGGTCATGACAAAGTGGTATTAGAGCACAAGTTAATAACTCATACACTTGCCCAAATGAGCAATAAGCATCTAGGAAAGATCTAGAATGCATTCATGCGTTAAGTATGAACTTGAAGGCATTGAAATTATGCTTAAGTATTTCGAAATGAATGACTATGTGCTATATGCTTTGTGATTTGCTTGCATTGTGACTTACTTGAATATGTATGCTCTATTATATATGCATACTAGTGAACTTGTGAACATTTTTGTATAAAGAATAATGCAAGTTTAATCAAATAATGGTGAGAACAAGAGGTGATGAATTAGAAGAGTCCTCTACTACCAGAATGGATAGGATTGAAAGGCTAATACAAGAAATGGTAGAAACATTGAGACAACAACAACAGTGGCAACAGCCAGACCCTCCACCTCTACCTCCAGTGCCACCTGTACAAGACCAACAGAATGATGATCGAACAATAGCTCTCACCAAAGAGTTTAAGAAAAGGAAACCACCACAATTTCATGGAAGATTGGATCCATTGAAGGCTAAAGCATGGGTCCTTGGGATAGGGAAATTGTTTGAAGTGTTTCCTTGTCTAGAAACATAGAAAGTATTGCTTGCCACCTTTACACTAGAAGATGAAGCAAGAAGGTGGTGGATGTTGATGCGTAAAAACAATAAAGATATTGGTTGGGAACGATTCTTGGAAATTTTCTATGAAAAATACTTTCCATAATGTGTTTGTGACAGGAAAGTGTCAGAATTCATGGAACTTAAGCAAAACATCATGACAGTAGTTGAGAATGAGGCCAAGTTTACTAAATTGGCCAGATTTGCACCACACATGGTCGATACTGACTATAAGAAAGCGAGACACTTTGAAGAAGGTCTTCAAAATGATATCTTAGAAAAGGTGAATGTACTAAAGTTGGAAACCTATATTGATGTGTTAGATCGGGCCATAATATCATAAGCTAACATAGCCAGGCAGAGCAAATCATCAACTGATTGGAAAAGTATGCTGCATGACTTCTTTTCAAAGAAAAGACTTTTAGAGAAACAGAATACGGGCTCCTCAAGCACTTCAAATTCTTCCAAAGATACATCTCTAATGTGCAACCAATGTGGTAAAAGGCACCGCGAGGTTTGCTACCGTGTATCAAGGGCCTGCTTTAAGTGTGGTAAAACAGGGCATATGGCCAGGGATTATAAACAAAACAATGGGAAGCTAGCCGCTAGCTCAACTATGTCGATCCCAAAACCCGGAAACACTACAAGGCCTACTACCACTGGAGACACTGTAAGGCAAGGGAGAGTCTTTACACTCATGCCATACATGGAACGCAAAAGCCATCGTCTCAGGTACTATCTCTCTATGTAATCAGGATGCATTTGTGTTAATTGACTCCAGATCAATGCACTCCTTTGTGACCTATGCATTTGCATATAGATTGAGTAGACCCCTAGAATCATTGCCATATTTGTTATGTGTATCTACTCCATCCAGGGAATCTGTGTTGTGTACATCTGTGTGTCGATTTTGTGATATACGTATTGGGAATGTTACTTTGTATGTAAATCTGTTACCCTTGGACTTTAGACATTTTGATGTAATTCTGGGTATGGACTAGTTATCTAAATACTGTGCCACCAACGATTGTGTAATGAAACAAGTTGTATTTAGACCACCAGGGCAAGAAAAGATTGTGTTTGTGGGTAATGAGGTAGTGCCTCCACCTTATTTGATATCCGCAATGAAAGCATGTAAATTAATCAAGAAAGGGTGTCAAGGCTATTTGTGTTGTGTATTGTCTGAACAATCTATGAATGTTGAATTGAACAGTATCCCTATTGTTAGAGAGTTTTCAGATGTCTTCCCAGATGAATTACCAGGGGAATTGGTTGGCAGGGAGATAGAGTTTATTATTGATGTTATGCCAAGCACTCAGCCCATTTCAAAAACCCTCTAGAGGATGTCTACTGCTGAAATGAAAGAATTGAAAGAACAATTGCAAGACCTATTGGACAAAGGGTTTATTCGACCAAGTACTTCACCATAAGGGGCACCAGTATTATTTGTGAAAGAAAGATGGAACCTTGCGCCTGTGTATTGACTACCATGAATTGAACAAGGTAACGATAAAGAATAAATACCCTTTACCCCGTATTGACAACTTATTTGATCAGTTGCAGGGCTCACAAGTATTTTCTTAAATTGATTTGAGATCCGGGTACCACCAGTTGAAGGTAAAATCAGAAAATGTTGAGAAAATCGTATTTAGAACGAGGTATGGTCACTATGAATTCCTTATTATGCCGTTTGGAGTGACTAATGCCCCTAGAACATTCATGGATCTCATGAATCGAATTTTTAAACCTTACCTCGATAAATTTGTTGTAATTTTTATTGATGACATTCTGATATTTTCAAAGAGTAGACTTGAACATGAACAACATCTGAAAACCATCTTGCAAACACTTAGAGAGAAGAAATTATTTTCTAAATTAAAGAAATGTGAGTTCTGGTTGGATGAAGTTATTTTCTTAGGGCATGTCATCAACAGAGATGGGATTTTAGTGAACCCCCAAAAGATAGAGGCAATTGTTAGTTGGCCTACACCAACAAATGTAACAGAAGTTTGCAATTTCATGGGTCTGGCCGGGTACTCCGAGTAATACAGAAAGTTTGTGAAGGACTTTTCAAAAATAGTCGTACCTCTTACCCAATTGACATGCAAAGGACAACCATTTGAATGGAATGATGAAAAAGAATTTACCTTCCAAGACCTAAAAACAAGATTGACTTCTGCACTAGTATTAACATTGCCCACAGGTACGGAAAACTTTATGATTTGTAGCGATGCATTTTATAAAGGTTTGGGATGTGTACTAATGCAAGAAGGACGGGTAATTGCTTATGCTTCCCGACAATTAAGACCACATGAAAAGAACTACCCAACACACGACTTGGAATTAGCCGCAGTTGTGTTTGCCTTCAAAATTTGGCGGCATTACCTATATAGGGCGAAATGTGAAGTTTACATCGACCACAAGAGCCTAAAATATTTCTTTACTCAAAAAGAACTGAATATGCGGCAGAGAAGATGCCTTAAGTTGATAAAAGACTATGACCTTCAAATTCAATATCACCTGGGAAGGCCAATACAGTTACTGATGCTTTGAGAAGGAAATCAATGGGGAGTAGTTGGCCTACACCAACAAATGTAACAGAAGTTCTCAATTTCATGGGTCTGGCCGGGTACTACATAAAGTTTGTGAAGGACTTTTCAAAAATAGCCGTACCTCTTACCCAATTGACATGCAAAGGACAACCATTTGAATGGAATGATGAAAAAGAATCAACCTTCTAAGAACTAAAAACAAGATTGACTTCTGCACTAGTATTAACATTGCCCACAGGTACGAAAAACTTTATGATTTGTAGCGATGCATTTTCTAAAGGTTTGGGATGTGTACTAATGCAAGAAGGACGGGTAATTGTTTATGCTTCCCGACAATTAAGACCACATGAAAAGAACTACCCAACACACGACTTGGAATTAGCCGCAGTTGTGTTTGCCTTCAAAATTTGGCGGCATTACCTATATAGGGCGAAATGTGAAGTTTACATCGACCACAAGAGCCTAAAATATTTCTTTACTCAAAAAGAACTGAATATGCGGCAGAGAAGATGCCTTAAGTTGATAAAAGACTATGACCTTCAAATTCAATATCACCTGGGAAGGCCAATACAGTTACTGATGCTTTGAGAAGGAAATCAATGGGGAGTTTAGCTTGTCTACTCACTAAACAGAAAGAGATTTTGCAAGATTTTGAGAAAGTCGAGATTGAAGTTGTGTTACATGAACAAGCATGGTTGGTAGCAACCATTTCCATCGAGCCAGCAATAATTACTGAAATCAAACAAAAGCAATTAGAAGATGAGACCCTCAAGACAATAATTGATGAGTTTGAAGCGAAACCAAAATCAGAATTCAGTATTGATGGTGAAGTGTTGAGATTTCAAAACTGAATGTATGTCCCAAACATTCCTGAATTAAAGAAGAGAATCCTAGATGAAGCTCACAAGTTGATGTTCGCCATGCATCCGGGCAACAACAAAATGTATCGGGATTTAAAGCAAAGCTATTGGTGGCCCAAATGAAGAAGAAAATTGCAGAATATGTGTCTAAGTGCCTTCAGTGTCAGCAAGTTAAGGCTGAGCACCAAAAACTAGGTGGTTTGCTTCAACCTTTCCCTATTCCGGAATAGAAGTGGGAACATGTGACCATGAATTTTGTTGTTGGCCTACCTCGAACTCCTAGAGGTATGGATTCTATTTGGGTCATAGTTGATAGACTAACTAAATCTGCACATTTTCTACCTATGAAGACTACTTTTGATGCTTATAGATTGGCCACTATATATGTTGATGAGATTGTTCATTTACATGGGGTTCTGATATCCATTTTCTCAAATAGAGATCCAAAATTTGTATCCAGATTATGAAAAAGCCTGCAAAGAACAGTGGAAACAGAACTAAGATTCAGTACTGCATTCCATCCACAAACAAATGGGCAATCAAAACGGACCATACAGACCTTGGAAGACATACTCAGAATGTGTGCCTTGGATTTTCAAGGAGGATTATTTGCCACTAGCAGAATTTGCATACAATAACAGCTTGCACTCCAGCATTGGTTTGGCACTGTATGAAGCCTTATATGGCAGAAAGTGTAGGTCGCCAATTTGTTGGATAGAAGTCAGAGATAGGGCTTTACTTGGTCCTGAAATTGTGTAAGACACTTCCGAGAAGATTAAAATCATCCAACAAAGGCTCAAGACCGCACAGAGATGACAAAAGAATTATGCAGATGTACGAAGAAGGCCTCTTGAGTATGACCTTGACGACCATGTATTTATTTGGGTGATTCCGATGAAGGGTTAGTTAAGATTCGGTAAGAAAGGTAAATTGTCACCCCGTTACATTGGGCCGTTTCAAATTCTGGAAAAGCTTGGTCCAGTTGCTTATAGGGTTGCTTTGCCATCAGGATTCGAGCCAATGCACAATGTATTTCACGTATCAATATTGAGGGGTTATCTCCAAGACCCGTTTCATGTGATAGATTACCACCGGATAGCACTTGATGAGAATATGGAATACAAAGAATGGCTAGAACGGATCCTTGACCGGCAAGTAAAACAATTGAGGAACAAGTCCATTGCAATGGTGAAGGTAGAATGTAAGGAACACTATGAGAAGGATACTACATGGGAAAAAGAGGATGAGATGCGACTACGCTATCCACATTCATTTCCGAATGGAGGTAAAATAAGTTTAGAGGGCCAAACTTCCTAAAAGGGGGAAGATTGTGATAACCCTATCCCATGTTATGTTAATTAATCTTATTTATAATTGTGATTATGTGCTTGATGTGATTTTGAGTGCCATTAGTATGGTTAAAGGTGTTTTTGAATTTCTATTTGTTCGCCGTAGGAAAATCCATTTAATTTTCTACTATAAAATTTAAATTGAAGGCTATAGAGGCGTCAAAAAGCAAAATTGACTATATTTTTGCGATTAACATGATTTTTAGAGCCTACGATGAGATGTAATTAAAAATTGATTCGGACCAAATTAATTAGATTGAATTGATTAATTTAAGCTCAATTAAATAGCCTTAATCAAAATGGATTAGGCAAGCATGTATAAGTAACCTATGTACACTTATACTCTTTTGAGCTCATTTCTCTCTACTTGGCTGAGATTACACTCTAGAGAGAGAGAGGGAGAAAGAGAGAGGGACAGTTTTAGAGAGAGAGTGAAGGTAAAATTGTAGAATTTAGCAAGAAGCTTGAATTTGAGAAGGTTAACTCAAGAACTAGTTAGAATTTGGAAGATTGGAGCTCCTAAGTAAGTAATTGAACTGAAATTCATGAGTTTAAGTTCATAACTAAATGAATTCAAAGTATATGTGAAGTCAAATACATAAATTAAGCTAAACTTGGTGAATTTGAGATCATTAGATACATGTATGTGAGAATTGGCCATAATTTTGCATATTTGAATGTAAATCATGTTGATCATGTTTCATTAAGGATTGTTTGACACATGCACGTAAGAATTTTCATGCATTGAGACTTAATTTCAAGTCTTGAAACTTGTCTATGCAAGATACAAAACATGGATTGTATATATGTAAAGTTTATGGTTTAAAATTATTGAATCCATGGAATTTTGAACAATGGTTAAAGGTTTTCTTCAAATAGATGCTTTTTGGGAGTATTCTTGCATATTTGAGTGAGTTGTACACAAATTGGAGATTTGAAAATGTGTTTTGAGCTTCAAACAGAATTCTGGAAAACCTAGAATTCGACCTGTCTGCTCAAGCGAGGAAAATGTCACCCAAGCGTGAAAGTTGAGCCCCAGTAGTTTTATAAAAATTGCACGGTGGCTCGAACGGCCAAAGCTGCACTCAAGCATACCATGTTTTGCAAGACTCCTCGTTCGAGCGTCAAAAGTCGCTCGAGCGTAAAATGCATGCAACCAATACTTTTATAGAGTTTTGCAGGCCGCTCAAGCGGAGGGCCTTGTTTTAGAAATTTTGAAAAGGGGTTTCACGTTCCATTTTCCGTTCTCTTTCATTTCTAAGCACTCTTAGGCATGCATTGAACATTATAAATGAACAAAAAGGTTAAGAAAGAGGCCTAAGAGAAATAGTAAGTTAAGAACGGATTGAATTGTTTGTGGCTCAATGTGTTATGAAATGTGTACGGTCAAGCACAAGGGCAAATCCATCGGCAAAACAATGTGAGTAATATCTTGGTATGGACATTTTGAAGTATGCTACTTTCCAAATGCCTACCTTTGTATAAGTTTCATGGAATTGCTACTTTGAATTATGAACGAATGATCGTCATGTTAATGATTGAATAAGGCCGTTGGAATATAACGTGAATATGATTTCAAGCATGAAATGTGCATACACACAAATAATTGGGCCAAAGGTCGTTTGACATTAATAATCGGGCCAAAGGCCGTTTGACACGAATAATTAGGCCAAAGGCCGTTTGACATATGAATAATTGGGCCAAATGCCATTTGCAATGAATAATTGGACCAAAGGCCGTCTGACATGAATAATTGGGCTAAATGCCATTTGACATGAATGATTGGGCCAAAGGCCATTTGACACAAATAAGTGGGCTCGAGGCCGTTTGACAATCATGAATTGGGCCCGAAGTCGTTTGACAAGCATGAATTGGGCCCAAGGCCATTTGACTAGAATAAATTGGGCTCAAGGCCGTTTGATAAGAATGAATTGGGCCTGCGGCCATTTGATAAGAATGAATTGGGCCTGAGGCTGTTTGACATGATGGGCCAGAGGCCATTTGATACGTTTGGGCCTGAGGCCGTTTGATGTATTAGATAAAAACATGAATGGGCCTATGGCCGTTTGATATGTCTGTTACAAATTTCATTCATGCGACTTCTTTATTTTGATATTATTCACTGGGCTTTCGCTCACTCTCATTATGTGTATGTAGGTGAGCAAAGAGACGTCCAAACCCAACCTCAGTGAAGAATATGAGAGGAAGTCAAGTTTTATGGAGTCAGTCCAAACGTCTCACGCATGAGACTTTGTTTGTTCTTTTGTTTACTTTTGCTACTTTGGTGAATATGTTATACCACCTGTGTATATAAATTTTGTTTAGCTGACTACTTGTTTGAGATTCCTGGATGTATAAAATGTTAAGTTTGCTTATATGTATGAATTATTATGATGTGTTTTTGGAATTATTTTGCTATGCCATATAAGCATTGGTCATTGAACAAAATTCTTAAGTCTGCTTCCGTTTGGCCCCATTATTGTTAAAATATGTCTAATTTTGTTTGAGATCGTAGGTAATCTCATGATTACTAGCCGATTATGACCTTAATCCATAAGAGCGGGTTCGGGTCATGACAGAGAGAGAGAGAGATAGGGTTTTCGGTTCAAAAGGTTAGGGATTTTTGAGATTGGGGATTTTTGGTTGAAGTGGGGGAAAAACAAGCACGAAGAGCACAACAACAAAAAAAACTGAGTTCTCAGATTTTTGGTTTTATTTTTTACGACGTCAAGTTTCATCGTCACAAATGAAAGTTTAAACAATTTTTAAATAATTTTTTATTTGCGGCGAGGGGATTGTCGTTGCAAAATGGCTTTATTTGTGACAGTAGGGGGTTGCCGTCTCCAAAAACTCAAATTGTTTGCAACTGCAGTTTTTGCCGTTGCAAAAACTTTTTTTTTGCGACAGGAAGTGGTACCGTCGCTGAAACCCAATTTATTGGAGACGGCAAGTGGTGCCGTCGCAAAAACTTACTTTTTGCGACGGTAAGTGTGCCGTTGCAAATACTTCCATGTTTTATACCCCTTTTCTTGTAGTGTGGATTCGACTATGGGTTGTCAAGTTTAGTGGGAGATAGATATGGTATTTTAAGTGTTAATGGTTTGGATTATCAAAATGAAATTCATAATAAATCCTATAAGCCTAAATATGGTAGTTAAATTTATATTTAAAATCGAAAGCCTAAATATTATATTTAAACTTGAAAGAAGTTTAATTTTTACTATAAAGATCAAAAAATAAAATTACAAAACTAATCAGATGTCCTGCTTTTCTACAGAAGAAGAAAGAAGATAGCATAGATATAGAACTCACATATAAAAATATATTTGGCGAGTCAAGAATATCAAGTTAATTGTGTGCCTGTTCAATTATTAATGATAATGTGTTGAGAAATTTTAATTTTTAATTTTTTTTCTTATATGTGATTGCATGTCACTATTTTTTTTTAATTGGCGAAAATTAGTTGTTAATTGTTAAATTAACACTTATAAAAATTAACTTTCCTACTTTTTACAAAGCACTAAGTGCTCAACTCCCTTCAAAGAGAGTTGAATCCATAACTTTCTCTTATAGATTAAACCCTTAAAAAAGTGGACCAACTACAGTAGACCTAATTAGTTGCATGCCACTGTTGTTGGGTTATGGAGTGGGTTATGCATGTAGTGGTTCATAAAGGTTAAATTTATTCATATTTTTTTTTAGTTGAAATAAATTTACGGGTAAATAACAGTTTGACTTTTGTGGTTTAGCGAAAAAATACAGAGCTTCCTTATAGGTTACAAACGAAACCCCTTTAATTTTATATCACATCATAATTTTTTATGGAACAATTTATTTTAATAGAGCGTGTGTGTACATCATAAAACTAAAATTTCTTCCAAAACAATCGATCACACTTGATGATTCCTTATATTATTCTTCTTCTCAATTTATTTTGAAAATTAGAGATGTTGGTCTCTCTCTAAAATGCTTCTCTCTCTCTCTCTCTCTCTCTCTCTCTCTCTCTCTCTCTCTCTAGTTTATATCCCTTATTTCTCCATCTTTTTCTTTCATTTTTGTTTCTTTATTATTTGGGTAAATTACACTAACCCTTTTGAGGTTGGGTCCTATTACATCCCACTCCTTGACGTTATAGAAATTACATTCTCACTTATGTGATTAATAGTCTCATTTCATAAAACCTCTTACTTATATAAAAAGACAACAATTCCTTATAAAGAACAGAGGAGATTGCATTGAAAGAAAAACAAAATAAAGCAAAAGGAATAAAAACAAAACAAAACAAAACAACAAAAAAATAAAACAAGAAAAGAGAGAGTATGAATTCAATATCTTTTTGATACCAATGTTAATTCCGTCTAAATAATTACAATGACAAGGGGACTAGTATAATTTTCCAAACATCAAAGGGAAATATGTATTAAATCCAAATCTCAAATCTCACCATCTCCTCCGCCATCAACCTTCTCATCTTCCTTCTCCACTTCCCCATCACCACCACCAAAAACCTCGATTCCTTTCCTTCTCAATTTCCTATCAAACACCTTCACCCAATCCATCACCCTTTTCCAACCCCAAGCCGGCAATCTGGTCCGTCTACACAAACTCAACGCAATCATCTCTGACATGAATTTCCCCTGGACAGCCCAAATCACCACTCTTGGCAGACTTCTGATAAGGATCATATGCATAGTTTAAGCTTAAGCAGTGTGTAAAAGATCCTTACAAGTGGCATAACACGTACTCTCTTTCTCTCTCCCATACGTATCAATCTTCCATACCAAACAAACTATTCAACAACCCTTACCCCCACCAATCACTTATAATTACTACTCACCCTCTTTGTTTCTCTTTCATTACTTCACAACTCACAACGTTTTCTACCAAATAGATCATCATCTTGTCCCATGACTTTTCTCTCTCTACAATCTCTCTCTACTGTGTTATGGGTTTAGGAAATTAATTTTTTAGAGCAAATAAATATGTATATGTATGTATATGTACTATATATGTATGAATGTAATGGGTCTTCATGGTTGGTTTTGGATGGGGTAACGTAAACTGTTTCCATGAAAACAAAAATGGAGGACATAAAGTTGCTTGTAATGTAGTTTGAGAGATGTGTGGTTTTCTAGAAAGAAATAAGAGAAGAAAAAGAAGAGGAAAAGAATACAGAAAAAATTTAAAAGAAACGAGAGAGAAGTGAAGGTTTGTAATGGCATTAAGAAAGGAAATTAGAAAAAGAAATAAAGGTAATTTACACTTTTTATTACTTCTGTTATAATTGTCAGAAATTATAATGTCGTATGAAATTTAAGGGATTTAAGTGTTGTTGGAAAATTTGGGTTTCATAGGCTTATTTTGGGCCAACTTTGAGCCCAAAATTGAGTGAAGTCCACACGTCTTTTGGGGTGGGTCCGAAGAGGTGATGTGTTCCTTGCCGCATGACAAGTCACAAGGTGAAAACGGTACGTCAAAACCATTTATGAGTGAATGGGAACTTGACATCGTTTTTAGGTTCGTGGAATGGACAATTAAAGAAGTAAACATAGGTTTCCTTGAAGTGGGTTGTCCCACATTGAAACTTTAAGAGAGCTTGTATATGTATATAAGCTCTAAATTGCAACACTTGGGTTGGGCTCCAAGGGGCACCCCAAGTTTGTAGAAGGGAGAAGTTATAGGCAATGTGAGCCTTAGCCCAAACCGCCGCCATCCGGCCGAGCCGTGCTGGACGCGGGTGTGGGTTGTGGGTCAGGTCGGTTCTAACATTAATTTTTTGGATAAAATTTATTTGAAATTCTTAATGAAATTAAATTCAAATTTTGTGTCAAAAATTGAATTTATTTTTCTGTCCATATGTTACTTGTTTTTCGATCCATTTTTTTTAGGAAAGTTCAACAGGTTCAAACTGTTCTAAACAGATTAAATAACTACCCAGCAGTTTCAGACAATTTAAAAACTGCTAGCAGATCTGTTTGAATTTTGAATTATATCTGTTCAAACAGTTTCATACCTTTTCAGTTCTAGACAGCACCTGTTTGGACAGATTTGTATGCCTATAAATACCAACCCTATTCCAGCAGTTCGCACATCCAAAAATAAACTAAAAATTTCATTTTGCTGTCCTGTTTTGTTCCTTTACATAAATTCTTTTCATATTAGTTTTTAGGAAAATTAAAGAGAGTATAGAACACAAGGTTTTTGTTCACCGTACAAATTGTTTAGAGTGCTATTACAATTTGTGAAGATCATTGTATCCTAGGAGATAGACGTTATTTATCCGTAAGCACCGTAGCGAGGCGAATTTGTCTTAAGGACAGAGTGTTAGACACTCAACTTGATCTTTTTATTATTCATTTGGTTCGGTAAAATAAATTTTGTAAGTCATTTATTTTATTTGTTTGATTTGGTTTCAATTTATTTATTTTACATAGAAGATTGTTCCAATAATCTTAAGACAGATTCGAATTATTCTGTTTATACAGAATTTTTCGTTTGTTTCCTTTTCTTTTTCTTCTTCTTACGAAAATTATTTTCTGTGGTTTTACAAAATAATATTCTTGTTGGAAAAACAAATAGTGGTAATATACTGTTTGACAGATAGTAGTAAGATACTGTCTATTTTCTTTGACAACTAGTAGTAATATACTGGTGTCATTAACAATTCAGAATATTTATTTGTGAAGTTTGTTAGAAATTAATTTTAGTTTTCAGAAATAATTTCTCCATGTTCATTAATTAAAATTTTGTTTTCATTATTTTAATTTTTAAGTATTACAAAAATATTTTTCTGTGTAGAATTAATTTGTTTAAATAAAATTTTATTTTATTTTCAAATTAATTGGAAATAAAAGTTACAATTCTTGTTTCTTTTATTTTTACAGAATTTAATTCTGTGGTTTTGGTTTAAATTTTCTATGTAGTATAAAATTCTAATTATAATTTTGTTTTATAATTTAGAATTCATGGCTACTGAAACTGATCAAACTAATGCTCAAAGAAATACTAGTATGGTGGCTGCAATTATGCCTACCCCTCCTCCTGTTGTGACTGTGCCACTCAATCACAGTGAGAGACCAGAGAAGTTCTCAGGAACTGATTTTAAAAGTTGACAGCAGAAAATGTTGTTCTATCTTACTACTCTCAACCTAGCACGTTTTCTCCGTGAGGATGCTCCTACTCTAAAAGAGGATGAAACTGACCGGCAAGTGATTGCTACGGTCGACGCTTGGAAACATGCTAATTTCCTTTGCCGAAACTATATCTTGAATGGACTTGACAACACATTATATAACATCTACAGTCCTATCAAAACGGCAAAGGAACTTTGGGAGTCTTTGGAGAAAAAATACAAAACAGAAGATGCTGGCTCAAAGAAATTTGTGGTTGGAAAATTCCTGGACTTTGTGATGATTGATTCTAAGACTGTGATCAGCCAAGTTCAAGATCTCCAACTCATTCTACATGACATTCATGCAGAAGGCATGTCTCTCCGTGAATCCTTCCAAGTTTGAGAAATTACCACAAGGCTGGAAGGAATTCAAGAACTACCTCAAACACAAGTGCAAAGAAATGTCTTTGGAGGAATTAATTGTGCGTTTGAAGATTGAGGAGGACAACCGTAATTTAGAGAAGCGGGCTGGTAAGCATCCAATGGAGTCAAAGCCAAATGTGGTGGAACATGCTCCAAAAGCCAAGAAACGAAAGTTTCTGGAAAAACTTCCTCACAAGGCTCTAAAGGGGGGGGGGAACTAAAAAGTACAAGTTTAATGGCAAATTTTACATCTATGACAAAGAGGGACATCGGGCCAAAGATTGCCGTAGCAAAGGCAAAAGCAAAATAAGAACAAGCAAGAAACCTGCTCAAACCCATATGACCGAAGTGGACAATATTTCCAATGGTGTAGATGACATAAATCTTTCTGCAGTTGTTTCTGAGACAAACCTTGTCGGAAATCCTAAAGAATGGTGGGTGGACAGTGCTACTCACTATATCTGTGCCGACAAAAAGATGTTCACATCTTATTCTATAGTGGACAACGGTGAACAACTTTTTATAAGCAACTCCTCGACTTCTAAAGTTGAAGGACAAGGAAAGATTATTCTGAAGATAACATCTGGAAATGAACTCACTTTCAACAATGTGCTGCATGTACCAAACATTCGCAAGAACCTTGTTTCCGGATTCTTGTTGAGTAAAAATGGGTTTAGGCTAGTTTTTGAAAGTGACAAGTTTGTACTTACCAAAAAGGAGATGTATGTAGGAAAAGGTTATATGTCTGATGGCCTTTTCAAAATGAATGTAATGACTGTTGTACCCTCTGTTATTAATAAAAATACATCTTCTTCTTACTTGGTTGAGTCTTCAAATGTATGGCATGGTAGACTTGGACATGTTAATTATGGATCTTTGCGTAGATTAATTAATATGGAATATTTACCTAAATTTGACATTGATTTAAATCATAAATGTGAAATTTGTGTTGAGGCAAAATTATCTAAAACTCCTTTTCATACAATTGAAAGAAGTACGGAACCACTTGAATTAATTCATTGTGACATTTGTGATTTTCAATCAATTCAAACTAGAGGAAAAAGTATTTTATCACTTTTATAGATGACTATACTAGATATAGTTATGCTTATTTAATTCGAACCAAGGATGAAGCTTTGAAAACTTTCATTCAATCCAAGAATGAAGTTGAAAATCAACTTAGTAAGAAAATTAAGAAACTTAGAAGTGATAGAGGTGGTGAATATGAATCACCTTTAGGTAAGTTTTGTAAAGAACATGAAATAATTCATCAAACCACTGCTCCTTACTCACCTTAGCAAAATGGAATTGTTGAAAGGAAAAATAGGACTTTAAAAGAAATGATGAATGCCATGTTAATAAATTCTGGATTATCTTAAAACTTGTGGGGGGAAGCAATACTTTATGCTAATTATATACATAATAAAGTCCTCCGAAAGAAAGTGAATCAAACACCTTATGAAATGTGGCATGGAAGAGTACCATCCTACAAATACGTAAAAGTGTGGGGGTGTTTAGCTAAAGTGGCTATTCCTAGTCCTAAAAAGACTAAGATAGGTCCTAAATCAGCTGATTGTATTTTCATTGGTTATGCTACAAATAGTAGTGCATATCAGCTTTTAATTCATAAATCAGAACATACCGAAGTACATGTAAATACTATTATTGAATATCGGAATGCATCGCTCTTTGAACATATATTTTCAAATAAGATTGGACAATAGACTAGTACTAATAAAAGATCTCATGTTGCTATTACTAGTCAAGATCAACAACATGATCACGACCAAGAGCAAGAGATAGATCAAAATGAGGAAGAGGAACCTAGGCGTAGTAAACGTGCTAGAGCCTCAAAATCTTTTGGTCTAGATTTTCTAACATTTTTGTTAGAAAATAAGCCTTTAACTTTTAAAGAAGCTACGTCCAGTCTTGAGGCTCCTTTATGAAAAGAAGCTGTAAACAGCGAAGTTGAATCCATCTTGCAAAATCACACTAGGGAATTGGTGGATTTACCACCAGGTTGTAAACCTCTTCGGCACAAGTGAATTTTCAAAAGGAAAATGAAAGTGGATGGATCAATTGATAAATACAAGGCAAGACTTGTGATCAAAGGTTTTTGACAAAAAGAAAGTGTTGATTACTTTGACACATACTCACCGGTTACTAGAATAATATCGATTAGAATGCTAATCGTTATTGCATCATTGTATAATTTAGAAATTCATCAAATGGATGTGAAAATCGCTTTCTTAAATGGTGAGTTAGATGAAGAAATTTACATAGAACAACCAGAAGGATTTTCTGTCCCTGGAAAAGAAAAGAAAGTGTGTAAATTGGTTAAATCATTATATGGTTTAAAACAAGCGTTAAAGCAATGGCATGAAAAATTTGACAAGGCAATGATGTCAAATGGATTTAAAATTAATGAGTTTGATAAATGTGTTTATATTAAAAACACAGACAAAGGTAATGTCATTGTATGTCTTTATGTGGATGATATGTTTATCATAGGTAGTAATAATGACATGATTAAAACTACCAAGAAAATGTTGAATAAACATTTTGACATGAAGGACATGGAGCATGCTAATGTAATTCTTGGTATGAAAATTACCAAAACATCAGAAAGTTATGCTTTGTCACAATCACATTACATTGAGAAAATAGTTGACAAATTTAACAAAGATGATGATCATCTTGCTAGAACACCTATGGATGTTAATTTGTTTCTTTCTAAGAATGTACAAGAAAGTATTTCTCAATTAGAGTATGCCCCAATTATTGAAAGCTTAATATACTTGATGAACTGCATTCGCCCAGATATAGCTTGTGCAGTAAGTAAATTAAGTAGATATACAAGTAATCTAGGAGTAGAACACTATAAAGAAATTATAAAAGTTCTAAGATACCTTAGATTTACTTGTAACATTGGGCTGAATTATACTAGATATGCAGCAGTACTTGAAGGGTACTGTGATGCAAACTGGATATCGGATACTAGAGACTCAAAATCCACTAGTGGGTATGTCATTGCTCTTGGTGAGGGGGCTGTATCTTGGAAATCTTCCAAACAGACTTGCATTGCTAGGTCTACTATGGAATCAGAATTCATAGCTTTAGATAAAGCTGGGGAAGAAGCAGAATGGCTTCGCCACTTCCTTGAAGATATTCTAATGTGGCCAAAATCGGTGCCTGCTATATGCATATATTGCGATGGTCAATTAGCAATAGGAAGAGCACAGAGTCATATGTATAATGGTAAGTCACAACATATTCGTCGTCGACATAATGTCGTAAGACAACTACTCTCTAATGGAATTATTTCCATTAAATATATGAAATCTAAAGACAACATAGCGAATCCACTAACCAAAGGATTGGCAAGAGAGTTAGTTGAAAATTTATCGAGATAAATGGGACTTAAGCCTATTAAATAAGACACCACAACGGCAACCCAACCTAGTTGACTGGAGATCCCAAGATTTAGGTTCAAAGGGACAACTGAGTTGTGTATAACCTATAAGGATCACTGGGGAGTCAAACTCCTATCCATTTTTATGGTGAAATAGTAGGTTAAGTAATACTTTTAATGATTCTTATATCTTGGTATACCTAGTCAAGTATGGTAGGATACTTTTCATAAGAATCATTTATATGAGTGTGAACTGAGCCAGTTCTATGAGATTTGTGAATGTCTACAATTCTCTAGAGCACTCATGAAAGACTAGGTTGTTCAGGGTCAAAATGAACACAATAGTGAGAACTAAACTGCGTTTGGTAATATATTGTGTGAGTTCTATTGTCTTGGTTTACACAAATGGCTAAACAGTTCAAGACATTATGTTCACTGGTTAATTAGTAAATCCGAAAGTTTCTCATAAGGGAAGGTTCAAAGCCAAAAGCTACCTATCCTTTGCAGAATGTTTCCAATTTCTATACTCTCTGTAATTAGATTATGTTGTTGCATTTTCTTTCCGTCAAATTCCATTCATGTGGGGGATTGTTGGAAAATTTAGATTATGTTATTTTGGGCCAACTTTGAGCCCAAAATTGAATGGGGTCCAAACGTCTTTTGGGGTGGGTCCGAAGATGTATTGTGTTCCTTGTCACATGACAAGTCACACGGTGAAGACGGTGCATTAAAACCATTTATGAGTGAATGGGAACTTGATATCGTTGTTGGGTTCGTGGAATGGACAATTAAAGAAGTAAATATAGGTTTTCTTGAAGTAGGTTGTCCCACATCGAAACTTTAAGAGAGATTGTGTATGTATATAAGCTCTAGATTGCAACACTTGGGTTGGGTCCCAAGGGGCACCCCAAGTTTGTAAAAAGGAGGAGTTATAGACAATGTGAACCTTAGCCCAAACCACCACACGCGCACGCCGCTGCCGTCCGTCCGTCCGGTCGAGCCGAACTGTGCTGGGCGCGGGTATGAGTTGTGGGTCGAGCCGGGTTGATTCTAACATTAATTTTTTGGACAAAATTTATTTCAAATTCTAAATGAAAATAAATTCAAATTTTGTGTCAAAAATTGAATTTATTTTTTTGTCCATATGTTATCCGTTTTTCAGTCCATTTTTTCAGCAAAGTTCAATAGGTTCAAACTGTTCTAAACAGATTGAATAATTTCCCAACAGTTTTAGATAGTTTTTGAAACTGCCAACAGATAAAAAACTACTAGCAGATCTATTTGAATTTTGAATTATATTTGTTCAAGCAGTTTCATACATGTTCAGTTCTAGACAGCACCTGTTCGGCTAGATTTGTACTAGCCCTATTCCAGTAGTTTGCACATTCGAAAATTAACTGAAAATTTCATTTTGCTATCCTGTTTTGTTCCTTTGCACAAATTCTCTTCATATTAATTTTTAGGAAAATTAAAGAGAGTATATAACTTAAGGTTTTTGTTCACCGTACAAATTGTTTGGAATGCTACTACAATTTGTGAAAATCATTGTATCTTGGGAGATAGACGCCATTTATCCGTAAGTACCGTAGCGAGGCGAATCTATCTTAAGGACAGAGTGTCACACACTCGACTTGATCTTTTTATTATTCATTCGGTTTGGTAAAATAAATTCTGTAAGTCATTTATTTTATTTGTTTGATTTGGTTTCGATTTATTTATTTTATACAAAAGATTGTTCCAACAAGTGTTACAAATGAAATTAAAAGAGAGTTCCATATTTTTTGATAAACTACAGGGAGTCAAACTGCTATTTATCCTAAATTTATTCATATGTTGAAAATTTTAAATGTGAGTATTGATTTTAACTTTAACTTTAGATGCAAATCGATGCTATGCCTTAATATAGATTAGAAAACGAAGATAGTATGCCTTAATCGATACTATGCCTTAATATAGAAAACGAAGATAGTATAGATTAGATTCATATATAGGAAAATTATCTAATGTGTCAAGAATTTCAGGATAGCCATATGCTTGTTCAATTATTAATGGCATTGTTAAGTTGTTAATGGCATCAAGTTGTTCTTATTTTTTTTCTTCCAAAATGATTGCATGACCCTATAATTGGGTGACTACATACACTGCTGGAAATTGGACTTTTAGTGGTGTTTAAAAAACGCCGCTATATCTATAAAAAAATGCCACTAATTCCTTTTGTGGCGTTTAGTACCAAACGTCGAAGTTGCGGCCGTCGAAGTTGCGGCCGTCGCTGTAGCTTTGCAATGTTTTACAAACATCGTGATATTAGTATAGGAGGCGTTTTAAAAAAACACCGCCAAATGTCCCACTATAGACACGCTGACGTCACCAACGATATTTAGCGACATTTTTGAAATGCCGTCGTATCTATTTTAAAAATATGGCCGTTACTATTGAGGGTTTAGGAGGCGTTTGTAGAAACACCGTCATATCTTTTTTTTAAAAAAATTGTGCTAATTTTATTTGATTAAATTAAAAAGAATACCTGTAAGAAAATATTGAATTTGGTTTCTCATTCAATTAATAAAAAAATACCTGTAATAAAACTAACAGATAAAATAATGACTCCCATTCAAATAACAAATGAAGCATTAATTCAGTTTCTCATTCAATTAATATCCAATCACCACTACCCACAAAATAACATATCCAAATCCAAAAATCATGTTTTAATATTGACCACAAACTAACATATATCCAAAAATCATGTTTTAGCATAGAAGCTATAGTCATCACTGGTCTACATGCCTGCATTAGAACATAAACTACAATCAGATTCACCAAAATAAACACAAATTGAAAAAAAAAAAAAAAACAATGCAAAAAATAAAAAATCAATGCAATTTTGCAAAAATAAGCATACTATGAACTTCAGCATACTCAGCCCATCATTTGTCCAAAGCTCTAGCGGAATATTATAGAATTTCATGGGAATGTGCACAAAAAAGAATTCACTCTTAGTCAAATGCATGTACAACTGCCATCTTCTCACTAAAATTAGTCTACTTCCCAAATAAAATGGCCCAATTTCAAGAATTTTCCCCATATCTTCTTTCATTTTTAATTTGAATATAAAGAAGCCATTGATTCAGCTTAAAGCAATGTAGAGAGGTTACTTCATGTGACTCAAACTCGCACCACAGTGCTCAGAGCGGAAAGCACTAGCCATCACTCTAGATCACGACCTCTATACTTCGCCTTTAGGACCAAATAAAGCTATTCTTACAAATGAAATAGACATAGTCACAAACAAAGAACTAGGAAGTATCGCAGCAACCAGAAAACTAGTCTGCATCAATTACCCACCCTAACAGTAATTCAATCAAACATCTCATAAGTTTCCCTAATATGGAGTACAAGTATATAAAACAAGAGTTGAAATTGTGAATGCAAACCGACCAATTTATCAAAATTGCATCAACCAGAATCTTAACAAATCACCAAGAAAATTATATTATCTATTCTATTATAGAAAGCACACACCTTTCTTGGTGTGAACTATCACACTATTTCAAATTTTTATAATTTAAAAAAAAATTACATCTAAATTGTTGATTTTCACAGCACACTCTGGTGTGCAAACCATCTACTCACTTCCAAACTTACCCCAAACATAAAATTCAGACCCAGTTGAGCAATCTTTTGCGTTTGTGTGTGTGCAAGTCCAGTTGAACAATTGGAATCAAATCACTATCATTCATCAAGGATAATTGGAATTCAAATCATCCAGGCATTCAACTCTTCATATCAGATAAATACAAACTTTGACTGGACAAAAAGAAAATCAAAGATCAAGCACTACTCAGAAAATTCGCAGGGACAAACCAGAGAGTTGGCTTAATTGACTGTACAAATTCTATCATGTACATCAGCTCCCCAGGTGCAGTAGAACAAATTCTATTGTTCATTTGACCAAAGACTGGCAAGATAAAGTTTTGGAATGACAATTAGAGGAAAGAATCCCTATGTTCCCTCTATCTGTACAGTTCAGTTCATTCCCTCCTTTGTGATGGATTTTTGTCATTTCTTGTCAAAATAATAACAATTATACATAATATATGATTCAGCTTAATGACTATTTGGCCAACTGTTTCGAGGAAGATTAAATAACTTAGAACCATTCTAATGCACACTGTAGTAGAAGAGTCCAAATCCATTTCACCAAATCCTTCTAAAGTGCTAATAGAATGTGCTATCTCAGGAAGTACAAAGTTTTTAAGAAACTGATAAAAGTGGAGATAAAAGAATTGCCAGAACAACCCAACCAATTATTCTGAAAGACCTAGAAATATGACATACTCAAGACAAAACTACAAATTAACAATGATAAATCATAATGAGAAAGGTAATAAACAGAGACATACTGGACACTCAAGACAATAAAACTTGTGAGAAAAGTAAAAGAACAAAAAAGAGACTCAAATTAGAAGAAGAAAAAAAAATAAAAAATTACACCATCCACTGTCAGACCAGTAGTATTAACACCTGAATGGAGACCCATCAATATAGTTTACTCCACTGAAAAACATTAATGGAATGTAGACGTGCTTCAGCACAACAAAAGGATAAAGATTAGATGACAATCCTTTCAAAGAATCAAATAATGCATCAGTACTAGGTAAGCACATCTAGTATTAACCAAAATTTCTTAGCAGCACTTTTTAGCTGTAATTAACAATCGATGTTGACGTCATATTACAAATATGAGCTGTAATTAAGAATCAATTTTCAAACTATTGTCAACAAATCCATAAGACAGTTTGTGACGCCCCGATTCTACGCTATTGGTTGCAGACAAGGGAGAGTCACAAATGAGTCCTATGGTCAATAGCCAAGTAAGATCCCAGATCGCCGGAGGAGTCAAAATAGCCTCCCTTCTAAGTCCAGCTTTCTTAGGTAGCGCACTACCCTTTTGACAGATCTTAAAAGGTATTGACACAAGGTCTCATAAGCAACGATAAGGTTAATACATGAATGTCAAGTAAAGCGCATCCTAATAGACCAAGGCAGCTCCTGTGACATCATGTATGTCAGATGTTACAAAGAGGTCCTTAAGACTGATTCGTCCT
>NW_021024949.1:3695859-3738659 GCF_004153795.1 Camellia sinensis
TTCTTAACAATTAATTTTTTGAACACGAAATTTATTTGAAATTCTTAATGAAATTAAATTCAATAATTCTGTGTGCCAAAAATGATTTATTTTTTCTGTCCATAATGTTACTTGTTTTTCTGGTCATTTTTTGTTTAGCAAAGTCAAAAGGTTCAAATTGTTTCTAAACAGATTGAAATAACTATCAGCAGTTTTTAGACAACTTAAAACTACAGCAGATCTGTTGAATTTGAATGTATATGTTCAAAACAGTTTCCATACCTTTTCAGTTCTAGACAACACCTGGTTCGGACAGATTTGTTATGCCTATAAAATACCAGTCTATTCCAGCAGTTTGCACATCCGAAAATAAATTGAAATTTCATTTTGCTGTCTTGTTTTGTTCCTTTCAATAAATTCTTTCATATTAGTTTTTAGGAAAATTAAAGAGAGTATAAAGAACACAAAGGTTTTTGTTTATCGTATAAATCTGTTTTGGAGTGTTATTAACAATTTGTGAAGATCATTGTAGATCCTGGGAGATAGACGTCATTTATCCATAAGCATCGTAGCGAGGTGAATTTGGTCTTAAAGACACAAGTGTCACCACACTCAACTTGATCCTTTCATTTAAATTCATTCGATTCGGTTAAAATAAATTCTGTTAAGTCATTTATTTGATTGTTTTGATTGGTTGTTCAATTTATTACTTTTAAATAGAAGATTGTTCCAACAATCTTAAGAAACAGATTCGAATTATTCTGTTTATCTACAGAATTTTTCGTTTGTTTCCTTTTCTCTTTCTTCTTCTTACGGAAATTATTTTCTATGGTTTTACAAAATAATATTCTTGTTGGAAAAACAAATAGTGGTAATATACTGTTTGACAGATAGTAGTAAGATATTGTCTATTTTCTTTGAGAACTAGCAGTAATATACTGGTTTAATTAACAATTCAGAATATTTATTTGTGAAGTTTGTCAGAAATTAATTTTAGTTTTCAAAAATAATTTCTGAGTGTTTATTAATTAATTTTTTTTTCATTATTTTAATTTTTAAGTATTACAAAAAGTTTTTTCTGTGTGGAATTAATTTGTTTAAATAAAATTTTATTTTATTTTCAAATTAATTGGAAATAAAAGTTACAATTCTTGTTTCTTTTATTTTTACAGAATTTAATTCTGTGGTTTTGGTTTAAATTTTCTATGTAGTATAAAATTCTAATTATAATTTTGTTTTATAATTTAAAATTCATGGCTATTGAAACTGGACAAACTAATGCTCAAACAAGTATTAGTATGGTGGCTGCAATTGCACCAACCCCTCTTCCTGTTGTAACTGTGCCAGTCAATCACGGTGAGAAGCCAGAGAAGTTCTCAAGAACTGATTTTAAAAGATGGCAGCAGAAAATGTTGTTCTATCTTACTACTCTCAACCTAGCACGTTTTCTCCGTGAGGATGCTCCTACTCTAAAAGAGGATGAAACTGACCGGCAAGTGGTTGCTGCGGTCGATGCCTAGAAACATGCTGATTTCCTTTGCCGAAACTATATCTTGAATGGATTTGACAACACATTATATAACGTCTACAGTCCTATCAAAATGGCAAAGGAACTTTGGGAGTCTTTGGAGAAAAAATACAAAACAGAAGATGTTGGTTCAAAGAAATTTGTGGTTGAAAAATTCCTGGACTTTGTGATGATCGATTCTAAGACTGTGATCAGCCAAATTCAAAATCTCCAACTCATTCTGCATGACATTCACGCAAAAGACATGTCTCTCAGTGAATCCTTCCAAGTTTGAGAAATTACCACAAGGCTGGAAGGAATTCAAGAACTACCTCAAACACAAGTGCAAAGAAATGTCTTTGGAGGAATTAATTGTGCGTTTGAAGATTGAGGAGGACAACCGTAATTTAGAGAAGCGGGCTGGTAAGCATCCAATGGAGTCAAAGCCAAATGTGGTGGAACATGCTCCAAAAGCCAAGAAACGAAAGTTTCTGGAAAAACTTCCTCACAAGGCTCTAAAGGGGGGGGGGAAACTAAAAAGTACAAGTTTAATGGCAAATTTTACATCTACGACAAAGAGGGATATCAGGCCAAAGATTGTCGTAGCAAAGGCAAAAGCAAAATAAGAACAAGCAAGAAACCTGCTCATGCCCATATGACTGAAGTGGACAATATTTCCAATGGTGTAGATGACATAAATCTTTCTGCAGTTGTTTCCGAGACAAACCTTGTCGGAAATCCTAAAGAATGGTGAGTGGACACTAGTGCTACTCACCACATCTGTGACGACAAAAAGATGTTCATATCTTATTCTATAGTGGACAACGGTGAACAACTTTTTATAGGCAACTCCTCGACTTCTAAAGTTGAAGGACGCAGAAAGATTATTTTGAAGATAACATTTGGAAATGAACTCACTTTCAACAATGTGCTGCATGTACCAAACATTCGCAAGAACCTTGTTTCCGGATTCTTGTTGAGTAAAAATGGGTTTAGGCTAGTTTTTGAAAGTGACAAGTTTGTACTTACCAAAAAGGAGATGTATGTAGGAAAAGGTTACATGTCTGATGGCCTTTTCAAAATGAATGTAATGACTGTTGTACCCTCTGTTAGTAATAAAAATACATTTTCTTCTTACTTGCTTTAGTCTTCAAATGTATGGCATGGTAGACTTGGACATGTTAATTATGGATCTTTGCGTAGATTAATTAATATGGAATATTTACCTAAATTTGACATTGATTTAAATCATAAATGTGAAATTTGTGTTGAGGTAAAATTATCTAAAACTCTTTTTCATACAATTGAAAGAAGTACGGAACCACTTGAATTAATTCATAGTGACATTTGTGATTTTAAATCAATTCAAACTAGAGGTGGGAAAAAGTATTTTATCACTTTTATAGATGACTATACTAGATATAGTTATGTTTATTTAATTGAAACCAAGGATGAAGCTTTGGAAACTTTCATTCAATCCAAGAATGAAGTTGAAAATCAACTTAGTAAGAAAATTAAGAAACTTAGAAGTGATAGAGGTTATGAATATGAATCACCTTTAGGTAAGTTTTGTAAAGAACATGGAATAATTCATCAAACCACTGCTCCTTACTCACCTTAGCAAAATGGAATTGTTGAAAGGAAAAATAGGACTTTAAAAGAAATGATGAATACCATGTTAATAAATTCTAGATTACCTCAGAACTTATGGGGGGAAGCAATACTTTATGCTAATTATGTAGTTAATAAAGTCTCTCGAAAGAAAGTGAATCAAACACCTTATGAAATGTGGCATGGAAGAGTACCATCCTACAAATACTTAAAAGTGTGGGGGTGTTTGGCTAAAGTAGCTATTCCTAATCCTAAAAAGACTAAGATAGGTCCTAAAACCGTTGATTGTATTTTCATTGTTTATGCTACAAATAGTATTGCATATCGGTTTTTAATTCATAAATCAGAACATACCGAAATGTATGTAAATACTATTATTGAATCTCAGAATGCATCGCTCTTTGAACATATATTTTCAAATAAGATTGGACAAGAGACTATTACTAATAAAAGATCTCATGATGCTATTACTAGTCAAGATCAATAACATGATCAAGACCAAGAGCACGAGATAGATCAAAATGAGGAAGAGGAACCTAGGCGTAGTAAACGTGCTAGAACCTCAAAATCTTTTGGTCCAGATTTTCTAACATTTTTGTTAGAAAATGAGCCTTTAACTTTTAAAGAAGCTATGTCCAGTCCTGAGGCTCGTTTATGAAAAGAAACTATAAACAACGTAGTTGAATCCATCCTGCAAAATCACACTAGGGAATTGGTGGATTTACCATTAGGTTGTAAACCTCTTGGGCACAAGTGAATTTTCAAAAGGAAAATGAAAGTGGATGGATTAATTGACAAATACAAGGCAAGACTTATGATCAAAGGTTTTTGACAAAAAGAAAGTGTTGATTACTTTGACACATACTCACCGGTTACTAGAATAATATTCATTAGAATGCTAATCGCTATTGCATCATTGTATAATTAAGAAATTCATCAAATGGATGTGGAAACCGCTTTCTTAAATGGTGAGTTAGATGAAGAAATTTACATAGAACAACCATAGAGATTTTCTGTTCCTGGAAAAGAAAAAAAAGTGTGTAAATTGGTTAAATCATTATATGGTTTAAAACAAGCGTTAAAGCAATGGCACGAAAAATTTGACAAGGCAATAGTGTCAAATGGATTTAAAATTAATGAGTGTGACAAACGTGATTATATTAAAAACACAGACAAAGGTTGTGTCATTGTATGTCTTTATGTGGATGATATGTTCATTATAGGTAGTAATAATGACATGATTAAAACTACCAAGAAAATGTTGAATAAACATTTTGACATGAAAGACGTGGAGCATGATAATGTAATTCTTGGTATGAAAATTACCAAAACATCAGAAAGTTATGCTTTGTTACAATCACATTACATTGAGAAAATAGTTGACAAATTTAACAAAGACGATGATCATCTTGCTAGAACACCTGTGGATGTTAATTTGTTTCTTTCTAAGAATGTACAAGAAAGTATTTCTCAATTAGAGTATGCCCAAATTATTAAAAGCTTAATGTACTTGATGAACTGCATTCGCCCAGATATAGCTTGTGCAGTAAGTAAATTAAGTAGATATACAAGTAATCTAGGAGTAGAACACTGGAAAGTAATTATAAAGGTTCTAAGATACCTTAGATTTACTCGTAACATTGGGCTGAATTATACTAGATATCCAGCAGTACTTAAAAGGTACTATGATGCAAACTGGATATCAGATACTAGAGACTCAAAATCCACTAGTGGGTATGCCATTACTCTTGGTGAGGCGGCTGTATCTTGGAAATCTTCCAAACAAACTTGCATTGCTAGGTCTACTATGGAATCAGAATTCATAGCTTTAGATAAAGCTGGGGAAGAAGCAGAATGGCTTCGCCACTTCCTTGAAGATATTCCAATGTGGCCAAAATCGGTGCCTGCTATATGCATATATTGTGATAGTCAATCAGCAATAGGAAGAGCACAGAGTCATATGTATAACGGTGAGTCACAACATATTCGTCGTCGACATAATGCCGTAAGACAACTACTCTATAATGGAATTATTTCCATTGAATATATGAAATCTAAAGACAACATAGCGAATCCACTAACCAAAGGGTTGGCAAAAGAGTTAGTTGAAAATTCATCGAGATAAATACGACTTAAGCCTATTAAATAAGATACCACAACGGCAACCCAACTTAGTTGACTGGAGATCCCAAGATCTAGGTTTAAAGGGACAACCGAGTTGTGTATAACTTATAAGGATCACTGGGGAGTCAAACTCCTATCCATTTTTACGGTGAAATAGTAGGTTAAATAATATTTTTAATGATTCTTATATCTAGGTATACTTAGTCGAGTATGGTAGGATACTTTTCATAAGAATCATTTATATGAGTGTGAACTGGGCCAGTTCTATAAGATTTGTGAATGTCTACAATTCTCTAGAGCACTCATGAAAGACCAGGTTGTTCAGGGTCAAAATGAACACAATAGTGAGAACTAAATTTTGTTTGGTAATATACTATGTGAGTTCTATTGTCTTGGTTTACACAAACGGCTAAACAGTTCAAGACATTTTGTTCACTAGTTAACTAGTAAATTCGATAGTTTCTCATAAGGGAAGGTTCAAAGCCAAAAGCTACCTATCCTTTGCAAAATGTTTCCAATTTCTGTACTCTCTGTAATTAGATTATGTTGTTGCATTTTCTTTCCGTCAAATTCCATTCATGTGGGGGATTGTTGGAAAATTTAGATTATGTTATTTTGGGCCAACTTTGAGCCTAAAATTGAGTGGGGTCCGCATGTCTTTTGGGGTGGGTCCGAAGATGTAACGTGTTCCTTGTCGCATGACAAGTCACACGGTGAATACGGTGCGTCAAAACCATTTATGAGTGAATGGGAACTTGATATCGTTTTCGGGTTCGTGGAATGGATAATTAAAGAAGTAAATATAGGTTTTCTTGAAGTAGGTTGTCCTACATCGAAACTTTAAGAGAGTTTGTGTATGTATATAAGCTCTAGATTGCAACACTTGGGTTGGGCTCCAAGGGGCACCCCAAGTTTGTAGAAAGGAGGAGTTATGGACAATGTGAACCTTAGCCCAAACCACTACACGCGCACGCCGCCGCCGTCCGTCCGTCCGATCGAGCTGAACTGCGCTGGGCGCGGGTGTGAGTTGTGGGTCGGGTTGGGTCGGGTCGGGTTGATTCTAACATTAATTTTTTTGACGAAATTTATTTGAAATTCTAAATGAAAATAAATTCAAATTTTGTGTCAAAAATTGAATTTATTTTTCTGTCCATATGTTATCCGTTTTTCAGTTCATTTTTTCAGCAAAGTTCAACAGGTTCAAACTGTTCTAAACAGATTGAATAATTGCCCAGCAATTTTAGATAGTTTTAAAACTGCCAACAGATAAAAAACTACCAGCAGATCTGTTTGAATTTTGAATTATATCTGTTCAAGCAGTTTCATACCTGTTCGGTTCTAGACAGCACCTGTTCGGACAGATTTGTATGCCTATAAATACCAGCCCTATTCCAGTAGTTTGCACATCCGAAAATAAACTGAAAATTTCATTTTGCTATCCTATTTTGTTCCTTTGCATAAATTCTCTTCATATTAATTTTTAGGAAAATTAAAGAGAGTATAAAACTTAAGGTTTTTGTTCGCCGTACAAATTGTTTGGAATGCTACTACAATTTGTGAAAATCATTGTAACTTGGGAGATAGTCGCCATTTATCCGTAAGTACCGTAGCGAGACGAATCTGTCTTAAGGACAGAGTGTCACACACTCGACTTGATCTTTTTATTATTCATTCGGTTTGGTAAAATAAATTATGTAAGTCATTTATTTTATTTGTTTGATTTGGTTTCAATTTATTTATTTTACACAAAAGATTGTTCTAACAAGTGTTACAAATGAAATTAAAAGAGAGTTTCATATTTTTTGATAAACTACAGGGAGTCAAACTGTTTTTTATCCTAAATTTATTCATATGTTGAAAAATTAAAATGTGAGTATTGATTTTAACTTTAACTTTAGATGCAAATCGATACTATGCCTTAATATAGATTAGAAGACGAAGATAGTATGCCTTAATCGATACTATGCCTTAATATAGAAAACGAAGATAGTATAGATTAGAGTCATATATAGGAAAATTATCTAATGTGTCAAGAATTTCAGGATAGCCATATGCTTGTTCAATTATTAACGGCAATGTTAAGTTGTTAATGGCATCAAGTTGTTCTTATTTTTTTTCTTGCAAAATGATTGCATGACCCTATAATTGGGTGACTACATTACATAATTACATAATGTTCTCAAAATGTTAAATAATTATTCATATATTTGAAAAAATAATATCAAATAAATTGAGAATTCTTCCTTGACCCTATCTAAAATTTAATTTTAATAAAGATCGTGTACATCACTTAATTGTTCACTAAAATTCCTCAAAAAATTTAAAGTAATTTATCATTTTTGAATCTTCCATGATAAAAGAACAAAATATTTGTTTTATTTCCCTAATTTCTTGAAAAGAATTTTTTTTTTAAATAAAAACCCATTTTATTTTTGAAATAGATTTACATATATATTTGTAATTTTAAGTAATCAAAATTTTACCTAAAACATTCTTATGTGTGTTGGATTTATTTCTTGTTTGATGAGGTCTACAATTAAAATCAATTTAAACAATAAAATATTTTTGAATAAAAACCTGTAGTGTCTAAAAGAAGATGACTTCACGCTAGTTGACCATTTAAGAAGCTTGCTTTGAGATTCATCTCGGTGATCTAAAAAATTCACTTTTGAGACTTGATTGAGTAAAATATCCATATTTTCTTGTTCGATAGGGTCTATAATTAAGATCAATTTAAACAACTTATTTATTTATTTTTTATAATAAAAAATTTTGAGAAGCTAAAAGGAGATGACTTCTTTGTAGTTGGCCATCGAACTGAAGAGAAGCAAGATGATTGAACATTAATAACTATATATTTGGATCACATTTATTTTTAAAAAATGGATAACAAATATAATTTTAAGAATAGACAATATGAATAACAAATATGAATAACCCCAAATATTTGAATTCAACTTATTCTCAAAAAATATGACAATATTTGATAACAAATATGACAATAACCCCAAATATTTGACTACGCAAGTGTCGAAATCCTATTGCTTCAATCACGTCTCACATGTGCCTTTGATGACTCATTGTTAACAACAAAATAAGCATAACATTTGAATTCAAGAAATCGAAAATCAATTTTGTTGTCTGATACATCTAAATAAATTTAAGTTAAAAGAGCTATCTATGAATCTGTTCTCTTCTAAAATTGGCTCCAAATTATGAGCACTCTTCATGTTATTCCTCTTCAAGCTGTAAGTATTCCTCTTAAAGTTCCGGCTCTTTCGAGTCTGATGCCAACTCTTTTGAGACTGACTCCAAATTTAGGCCATACTCTTCCCCTTCAAGCTGCAAGTATTCCTCTTCAAGCTCGGGCTCTTCTGAGTCTGATGCCAACTCTTTTGAGACCGACTCCAAGTTTAGGCCAAACTTTTCATATTCTTTCTCTTCAAGCTCTAAGCATTCCCAATAACCTTCCCTTGCCCTTTTCTGTTTTCCAGCTGAGCCTGAAAGGAATTTTTCTGCATATGCTGCTTGCCCTATCAGCTCTTCCTCTTCCTGGTTGTAATCAGGTGGTGTCACCAAACTTTCCTCATACATAATCACATCGATAGAGTAATTATCAGAAGCCATTAGAATATCCCTAACCGAATTGTCACTAGGATTGTATGCCCTTACACACCCCCTATACAACCCTAAGCAGAGTTTCATTATAACTTCATCATCTTTAATTAATGATTTCCCACTTAGTGTTACCTAGAACGCAAATCCAAGCTGAAGAAATTTCAATGACTAATATCCCACATAAAATACCTTGCCATATGCCCACATAAAGTTCCAACATAAAACTTTCAGGGAAAAGAGAAGTTTCTACTTTCATATAAAAAATAAAAATAAAAATAAAAACACAACCTAATAATTTTAAAAGGCATTACACAATTACAGTAAACTCAGCACAGAAAATCAAGAATGTTTTAGTGTAGGCTTATCCCCAGAAATTTCCAAACTCAAATGCAACAGATGAGACAACTACTTTAATTTTGGCATTGCATCTCAAAAGTAATAATGTCTGTCATTAAGTCACTGAATGTCGATAGTAGTCCACAATGTTTAGATCAACAAAATAAAATAGAACATCAAGACATAGGGCCATTCTGAAAAATTAGGCTACAGCAGAAATTTGACTTCAAGTTTAAAAAGCCTCAAAGACTTCATACAGGAAAGGTTTGCAACACTTCAACATTATGTAACAACTGTATTATCTATGTCTTCATGCGATCATACATTGTTATGAAAACTAAAATCAACAATATGAATAGCCCCAAATATTAGACTATGCCGTCAAAATCCAATCGTTAAACAGACAAGCTTCATATGCGTTTGATGCGTTATTAACAATAAAATAGGCATAATAGTTTTGATTCAAGAAATCAAAAACCAATATTGTTGTCTGAACAATCTAAATGAAATTAAGTTAAAAAAGAACTATCTACCATCTATTCATTTTCCTCTTCCAGCAATGGCTCTTCCAAGTTCCAAGTCTAACAACACCAACTCTTCTAAGAGTGACTCTAAGCCATGCTCTTCATATTCCTATTCAAGCCATACTCTTCATATTCTTCCTCTTCAAGCTGAAACTATTCCCCTTCAAGCTCTGGCTCTTCTAACTCTGATGCCAAATCTTTTGAGACCGATTCCAAACCTAGGCCAACATTTCATATTCTTCCTCTTCAAGCTCTAAGTATGTCCAATAACCATTCCTCATCCTTTTCCATTTTCCAACTGAGCCTGAAAGGTATTTTTCAAAATTTGTTGCTTCCCCTCTCAGCTCTTCCTCTTCCCAATTATAATCAGGTGGTGTCACAAAACTTTCCTCATACATAATTGCACTGATATAGCAGTAGCCATTATAAATCTCATACCTTCCTCTTCCCTATTTGAATTGTCATTAGGATTGTATATCCTTGCATACCCCCCATCCACGTCTATGCAGAATTTCATTATAACTTCATTATTATTTGTAGAACACAATGGCACAATCCGATCATAGTAAAGAAATACTCCGGCGAAATTCGATATCGTGAACAAAACTGTCCAAGAACTTTTCATACCATATTCCTTCATTGCCAATACCTGAACATTGCCTCCAAAAATACTAGGATTGTCGAAGCAAGTCATACAAAGACATCCATCTACAGCTCCGAAACCAAGTATAATATCTCCATCTCCATCCTTAGGTTGTGGCATTGGTACCTGGTTGAATGTATCCCTCCGGGGATCGAAGGAGACGATTTGGTGGGTTGAGAGGGAGTAACTCTTAGAGGCCAACCAGTGTAGATGTTCATTCAATACAGGCCCTGGTTTCACAGTACAAACGCTGTAAGGGAATCGGACCTGTTTCCAAAGTTTGGTCCGAAAACTACCAATTACCATGAATTCACCGCCATAATCTGGACTCTCATGTGCAAGCGCCATTACAGCCTTGTACTCATTCCTCAAGGAATCAAAGCAAAGCCCAGAAGCAACATGGTAGCCACCGTCACCCAAGCGGTTATAAGCCAGGACTTTCTTGAAACACCTGGTGAGCGGATTCCACAAGCACAAATCACCGTCAATCCGCAAAAGCAACAACCCATTACACGAACCGAATATTTCAATGTAATAAGGAGATGGAAGATTTTTCACGTGTTCAGGAACGCTTTTCACACGACAATCTTCGTCGATGGAGTGAAGAGAAAAACTTCCACGAACGAGAACTTTATTTCGTCGTGTGATTTTCACAGAACCTGATTGAATCAAAGAACGCCATTTGCTTGGAAACAAGAGTGAATTTTACGAGAGATTTGAGGGGTAATCTTGAGTCGATAACGATTTCTTCGGGAAGGTTTGGTAGATTGACTTCTGCTTTTGCTCTAATCTTTTTCTCTTTCTCTCTTCTTCTTCTTCTTCTTCTTCCTTGTCCCTTTCTCTTCCCTAAAATTGTTCCAACAGCTATGGTTTGCATTCTTCCCTTTAAAAATTGTTTAGAGACTAGGGTTTTTTCTTTCTTTATTTTCTTCTTCTTCAGCTTTTTCTTCCTTTTGATTGTTCTGATGCTAATACTAGGGTAATTCTATATCTACTCATTAATTTCTCTTCGTACACATATTTAATGATTATATTTATCTACTCATTAATTTCTCTTCGTACACATATTTAATGATTATATTTTCAATAAATATATTATAAAAATTTAAATTTTCAATACATGTCTCTATATTCATTCAGGTATTACTTCAATATTACTTTTATTTTCAATTTTAAAATTCTAAGGCTATGTTTGGTTTTAATATTTGAATCAATATTTTGGAGAAAATTATAAATTAATTTGATTAAAATAAATACAATTTTTTTTTTAATTTTTAAATTTTTTTTGCCCTTGAAAGATAAAATCATATTGAAATAAGAAATTTTTTTTATTTATTTTTGAAAACATATTCTAAAATTAGATCAAATGGAACCTTTTTTTTTTTTTTCACACACTCCTTGGTTGTCATTACTGCCACTTTTAATCTTCCATCGCCACTACCGTCACTTTTAGCTCATACCCTTCCATCTTAGACCTCCATAGTCAATCTTGAGTGATTTGCGGTGGAAGATTTGTGAAAGTGTATGGTTCATGGCAGAAAGTGATTGCATGCGGATAAGGAAAAAAGCGATGGGAGGTAATGGCAGATGAAAGAGGTGAATGGTTGTGATTTTAGAATTACAGTTTGGGTGGAAGAAAATGAGGGTATTATAGTGTTTTATTTTAAAAAAAAATTGTATTAATGAAAATTTTCATTAAGTGTGTGAACTGAGGAGAATTAGTGTCTGGAAATAGAATTATCTTAGACCTATATATATATATGGGAAAATACATATCAATTTTGAAAAAAAAATATTATGAAAAATTTTAAAATTTTAATTTTTAATATTTATAAAATTTACAATTAATTTGTAATATTTTTTTTAAAAAAATTCCATTAATATGTATTTTTTCACCGCCTATATACTGAGAGATGGAGCGACAGAACAAGGAAAGTTAACTAGCAAGGGGCAAAAAATAAAAAATTAAAAAAGAAAACTGAAGATTCTAAAAAAAAACATGCTAGTATACATAATTAGAGCATTTTTAATGGTAATAGGTATTTTATCTATTTAAATATTATTAGAAAGTATATATTTTGTTTTGCTTACCAATTATTTCATATATCTACTCTAATCATGTTCTTTATTTTAACTATTCATCAAAATTGTATTAACTTTATAGAATGCCACATTAGTAACAAAGATAAAAGAAGTGATGCTAATGATTAAATACATGTTGCCTACCCTTGAAGGCTAGTTACATGTAGCTAATAAATGTGAGATGAACTAAAATACATACTCATATGGCTAGTATTTTGAAGTTGAAAAAAGTGAGTCATACTAAACATTTTAACTAATAAGAATTTTATGTTTAGTGGGTTAGATATGCTATTAGAACAGTGAATGTATGTGCATAAAATGGTACACACAAAAATATTTAGAAAAGAAAAAGGGCTTTGTGGATTGGACACAGGTCCCATTCGATAATATAAACCGTTTAATGTGTACAGTTCGTTGAGTATTTCTGTAATAACCCTCACGCTATCTTAACCATGCTTATATGCATTCACGTGATTCTGTCTTGTAAGCTTGCGTTTCAAGTCTTGTCCTTGTTCGTTTAAGTGTTTCAGCATGTTTTGTACCTTGCTTGGTGTGAGTTTAGCCGAAATCGTCTTCCGTCTAGGATTACCTTGGAACCACTTTGTTTGACCTCCACCTTCGCCCTAACATATTGGCCGAGATGTCATTATCTAGGCCGAGGTGTTCATCACTAAGGCCGAGGTGTGAATCATCTAGGCCGAGATGTTACCTTTGCACCTAAGTGATCTTGTCCCGAAGAGGTATGACCTAGACCGAGGTGTGGCACATCTAGGCCAAGGTGTGGCACAGCTTAGTCAAGTGTTGCCCTTCCTAGCCGAGGTCATTGTCCCCCACTTGCCGATGTCTTGTTCTTAGCCGAGATCATTACTCGCCAGAGTGCCCATGCCATCTTGCTTGTTGAACACACTTTGTCATAGCTTTGTCTTGTCACTCAGTCACCTTTCTGTGAAGCACCAACCAGCCGCTGCCACGTGCCCCTGTAGAGGGTTAAGTCAGCCAACAGACTTAGAAATGTATCATTTTGCTGTATGTCTTTGTTGTGAGGAGAGAGAAGCTCTAGAAGAAGAAGAAGTTTAGAGTGAGAGAGTGGGCTTCAAACCATTAGATTCATGTATTGAGGTTAGATTCTTGATTTACTCTTGACATTCTTATTGATCATCTAGCTGCATTGCACGATCGAACCTGTTCTGCATGTCATGCATCGATTTAAAGTTAGTTTTAGAAAGAGAAAATAATGTTCATGTGTTCTTGAAGAAAAAGTCTTGGTTGATCTGAAAGTTTGCATTAAGATTCATGTTTTTATGTTTGTTCTCACAAGATCCTTGAATATGGGTACCCAGGTCCATGTTTTTGAACTCATAGCATGAAATCTCAAGTTTTGTAATAGCAAATCATTATCCTTGCATCCATCTTCCTCATGATCATGTTCTTCATGTTCATTATGTTCTTCAAGAGAGGGAAACCCAGATTTTTTCCCGACTTCATTCCTTTGAATGTGGCCATCGAGGCAACACCTCGGCAAGGAGGTGTGGGACCTCAGCCTGGACCTGGCAGTTGCCCAGCATGATTTTCCCGAGATAAAGAACTGTGTTTGTTTTGATTTGACTTAGTTGTATTAAATGCCGAGATCATCTGCATGCATGTGAAACTTGTTTGAAAGTGCATTAAACAGACTTTGCCATGTGTTTGTAGGATTTGGACTTGCCTTGACCCCGACGTTTGAAGAATGAAGTGAGTGGTATTTTTAATAAAGCTATGTTATAATGCTTTGATAAAAGTCTTGTTTGCTTCGTTTTGGAAAGTAATTGTAAAGCATGAATGGTTATTCCTAATTGGAAAATATATTTATATTGTTTTGATGACATTCTTGGAAATCCGTACGTGCTAAGGGACTATAAGCACTGGTAGCACAAAGTTTGGAAGTCCGTACGTGCTAAGGGACTATAAGCACTGGTAGCACAAAGTTTGGAAGTCCGTACGTGCTAAGGGACTATAAGCACTTGTAGCACAAAGTTTGGAAGTCCGTACGTGCTAGGGGCCTCTAAGCATTAGTAGCACAAGTCCTTAGTGTCAGGGGACTATAATGCAACGGCACCATTGAATTGAGATATCTCCCTTGTCTTGCCTTGTCTTGTCTTGTTTGCCACGGACGGTTTACCACGTGGGTTTTGTTTTGCCGAGATGTCATCACTTGTATTATAATGATGTTAGTAAGCATCCTTGGAACTTGGCAGATTTGCTAGATGGACTTGGTTCATCCTTTGACTTGCACTAATTATGCTATGTATTGTTTGATAAAGATCTTGAATACCAGTCATGCAAACCCCTTTATTTCTTATACCATTCACTGAGTATCCAAGCTCACCCTCTCTATATATATGTAGGTGATGAGCAGGAGGGCGGTGACGCCTAGGTGTGACTCGCAAGCTTGTTTTGGGTTTTGGTTATGTCAGCCTAACTTGTATTCATGTCGGCAGTCTTGAAAACTATGCTTCTCGGCTTATATTGCTTATAATTTACACATGTCGGTTGAAGAAGCCTTTTGATCAAGATGTAAAATGTATTTTGTACTTTATTGTATTTGTATCCAAGTTGTAATATTATGTAAAATTGTATGCCGTTCCATGTAACTTATGCACTGCTCTTATGGACCACTTGTATTTTAAAATTTTTGCTTCCGCACTTGTGAACCCCATATATAATTATACTCTGTTTGTGTGTGAATTTTGGAGGTTGGCCTTCGGTAACCCCGGATTACTGGCCATCACGGTACCAAACTAGTAGGGGCGGTTTGGGGTCGTGACAATTTCATTCCTATAAAAAATCACGTTGATTAGATATTGATAGCCTTTTAACTAGAACACAATTTTTGTCAATAATAAATATAATTTTAAAAATAAATTATTAATAAAAATGTATTCCGATCAAGGGACTATCGATATCCAATCAACGTGATTTTTTTTTTTACAAGAATGAAGTACTCGATGGGCTCTACAAATAATTGAAACGGAACCCATGGTGGACTCCACGGGTCCAATAATACAATCAAATCCACAAAATGGACTACAGAGAAGCCCATTCCTTTATAAAACTATTGTATAGTATAGATATAACTTATTTATTGTGAGGTTTATATGTAAAATGAATCTAAGTAATATAATGATTTTCTTTAGATAATGGTTGAGTTCTGTGTTACTAGTATTGTTTCGTTGTAATTGGAACATGGAAAATAAAATAGCTAAAAAATTTTGTCCAAAAAGTTGATGCATAGTCCATATTTAATTCTTGGATGGTGATATTTACATCTAAAATAAATCTCAACTATACAGAAAAATGTAATTTTGGATTAGATTATTTTGAGTAGAGTGTTATTTGTTACTCTTGAAATGAACATGCACCACATACTACACTTTATGAGGTGTTTTTGGGAAGATGGTAAAAAATTGATGTTTGGCTTTTTATCAAGCTTTCTGACTTTTTTGAAAAGTGATTTGGAAAGTTCGTAAAAAGCTACTTTTTTTTCTTTTTTTGTACAATATTTATTTATGGTGTCACATCACATTAAAATGACCAAAATACCCCACCAAACTTAGGAAATTTACTTTTTAACCCATGTGATTGTTTGAACAATTATGTAATTTCATGGAGGGCAATTATGTAAATTCATCACTTGCGTTTTTGTCCCTTCCCAAATCAACCTACTTGGTTTTTTATGCTGCTTGCTGCTTTTTTGGAATGCTGCAAAACGCAGCTTCTTGCTAAGTTCCCAAAAGGCCACTATATATATACTGATAACTGGGTTGTAATACCCCTGTTCTGTATTATGTTAATTGGTCCTTTATATAAGTATGATTATGTGTTAATATGATTTTGTGTGCTATTACGTGGAAATATGTGGTTTTGAATTCCTATCTGTTCACCGTAGGAATATCTGTTTGATTGTCTGCTTTGGATATTAATTGAAGGCCTTATCGGCCACAGAACCCGAAATTGATTACGCCATTGTGATTAGCGTAATTTTTAGAGCCTACGGTGAAATTTAATTGGAAATTGATTTGGATCAAATTAATTAGATTAAATTAATGAATTTAGTGCCCAATTGTTTTATAATAAAATAATGTGTTGAGTGGGGGCCTTAATACATTCAATTTCTTTCCTTAGCTTCATTTGGACTAACGATAAACTCAAAGAAAAGAAGAGAGGGTTGGATTAGAGAGAGAGAGTGTAGGAGATTGAGGTTTTGGTCTTGAGGCTTGGAGATTTTGGAAGATTACTCAAGAATTTGCTATAGATTGGAAGAATTGAGCCTCTAGGTAAGTGAATCCATGAGTTTAATGTGTAATTTTGTGTATTCAAAGTGGATAAATGATCAAGAGTAAGGATTGAAGTGGAATTGAGTTGTTTATGTTGAATTGAAGGTCAATGTATGCATGCATGTATATAATTGCTATGAAATTGCATAATCTAGCATGTATTTGAATATGGAAATATGAGTGTTAAATCATACATGCAAACATGTTTTTGTTGAGTTTCATGAGAATGAACACCATTTGCATCATCTAGGTTGAGAATAAGAGTGATACATCACATGCATGTACAAATTATAAGAATAGGAGCCTTGAATGCATGAATTTGCATGTTGGAAATGAATTTGGTGTCAATTAGGACATGCATGTGTTTGATTTATGAAATTGAGCCCCATATTGATGTAAATGGGTGTTTGTATCATGGTAGCATAAATATATTTGGAATTTGAGCCATAAAATGTAAGTTGGATTGGTTTGAATGCTGGATTTGAGCTCAAGAACTTAGCTGGAAAAAACCCAGAAATTTGTTAGCGGGAAACCCGCCGCTCAAGCTTGAAATTCGTGCTCCCAGCATATTTTGCAGACATGACTCTCGCTCGAGCGAGGAAGTTCACGCTCGGGCGGGGAGCCATGTAGAGAGGCCTTCCGCTCGAGCGCCAAAATTAACGCTCAAGCGTAACTTTCGCATAACCAGTACTTTTGCAGGCCTCAAGGGTCCGCTCGAGCGGTGAATCCCACGCTCGAGCGGGGACCCTGTTTTCTGAAATTTTGAAAGAGTATTCTGTGTTTTGTTTTCCATTCTCTTTCACTTGCAAGCACTCTTAGGCATGCATTAAGCATTGTGATTGAGTTAAAGAGATAAGAATGAAGCCTAAAGAGGAATATGTGAATTAAAGAACGGATTGAATTATTTGGGACCCATATGTGTTATGTGATATGTAAGGTCAAGCTCCAGGGCAAATCCACAAGCCGATCACTTTGAGTAATATCTTAACAAGATATTTGAAATATATTGTTGTCCAATTGTTTACTTCTATGTAATTTTTGTAAGTTCATTAATTTGAATGGTGGACAACGATTGACATGAATGATTGGGCCGAAGGCCAATTGATATGAATGGTTGGACCGAAGGGCGATTGACATGAATGATTGGGCCGAAGGCTGATTGATATGAATGATTGGGCCGAAGGTCGATTGATATGAATGATTGGGCCAAAGGCCGATTGATATGAACGATTGGGCCAAAGGCGGATGGACATGAATGATTGGGTCGAAGACCGTTCGACATAAATGATTGGACCGAAGGACGATTGACATAAATGATTAGACCGAAGGCCGATTGATCCAAGTGATTAGGCCAAAGGCTGTCTGCTGTAACTGTTTCAAAGATTGCTTATGTATCTACCTTATTTGATATTATTCACTGGGCTTTCGTTCACGCTCATTCATGTACATGTAGGTGAGCCAAGGGACGTCCAGAACCAGCCTCGGTGAAATTGTGAGAAACAGTCAAAGTTTTGAGGAGTCAACCCAAACGTCTCACGCATGAGACTGTCTTCGCCTTTGTCCTTTGTTCATAGTTTTGTTATGTTGGCAAAAGCATTGGACTATTTTTGTATATAAGTCTTGGGTTCGGCTGACTTAAACTTGTATGATCCTGTATGTACAGTGTTCTGTGTTGGTACATATTTGACGTGAGTTATTAACATATAAATATTTGGAATGTTATGGTATGCATATAAGCACCGCTCTATGGACAAAGTTTTAAATTGCTTCTATTTGGCCAATTTACTCTGATGAGTTTTGTCTTATTTGGTTTGAGGCCGTAGGTAATCTCGTGATTACTGGCCGGTTATGGCCTTAACCCATAGGGGCGGGTTCGGGTCGTGACATGGGTGTTTGTAGTAGCTTACATGTATTTTAACTAATTCTAAGACCTTAAAGTTAATGATTGAGCACACCTCCAATGGCTCTAAGATTTGGAATATTTGACATTCATGAAATTTGACCTTTTACCATAAAGCATTTATTCGATCTCGTTTAAGAATAATTATCTCGTCTTTTTGGAAATTTCAAGTTGGTGATATATTCAAAGGCAATTACTAACACCTTCCTTGAGATTTAACGAAATTACAGATTCCCTCTAAGGTTTCAAAAATTGCATCCCGTCCCATCCCAATTAACGCCGTTAACGGGATATCATAAATTGACTAAAATGCCCTTTTGACAAATAAGGGCAAATTACCTACACCCCCTTGAGGATCAGCTAAATTATAGATTTCCCCTGAAGTTTAGCTAAATTACATATTCCCCCCTGAGGTTTAGCTAAATTATCATTTTTAAATAAGTTATGAAATGCAAAATTAAAATGGAGAAAACGCTACAAAAATTAAGGTTTTAGGACCAAAATTCAAGAACAATTATTTTTAGGGGATAGATATTTTTGTTGCGAAAAGTGTCATTATATTCTTAGCAATGAAAATTGAATATTAGTGATTAATTATTATCTTTTTTGTATCAAATGTTTTGTCTAAAAAAAATAAACAATTTTGAGACCAAATTATTTTGTCCTTAAAAGTCTATTTATTATTGAAATTTTTGAAATTTTATTGGTAAAAGCCTTATTTTTTACTTTTTAAGACGACCTTCTAGCGACTATTCTCACAACGATAGAAATTAGTCTCTAAATGTCTTTTGCAACAAAATTTTCACTTTTAGAGATCAAAAAAATTGGTCTTTAAAACTCTTATATGTTGTAGTGTCAAATGATAAAAATATCATAAAATTAACAAATTATTAAATAAGTTAAAAACACAAGAAATGGCTTGTCAAAAAATTCTTAGAATATGTTTGGTTTGATTTTTAGAAATTTATTTTATTTTTTTTTAAAAAAAATTTAAAATTAATTTGGTTAAGAAATAAAAAATAAAAAATAATGATTATTTTTATATAATTTTATCTTTTGAGTGGTTAAAAATAATTTTTACAAATTAAATATATTTTTTCATATTTATTTTTATTAAATTACTTTTTATTTTTTCTGAAATTTTGAAATTTTTTTTCTAAACAACAAATCAAACATGGTTCAAAAAATATATATATATATATTTTCCATCTAACGTAATTCTTTTGTAAATTTTTTTGATTTATCAAACGAATTTCAGTAGGGGCAATATCGTCCATCAATTTATATTTTGGTGATGTCAGCTAACCATTTTTAACGTTTAGTTAACGGTAAGGTTTAAATTGTTATATGAATATAAACCTCCGGGGGGATGTAATTTCTGAAATCTTAGGAGAGAATCTATAATTTAGCTAAACCTCAATGGAAGTATAGGTAATTTGCCCTATAGTCAATTAATAGTAGAGACCTAATAATTATATATTTCGAAAAACAAAAACAAAATAATAGTAAAAAAAATATACAACCACACAATCTTGACCCATGCAATATTTCACTCTCTCCACTACAGGCAAAATAGGTTTTAACAGCGTTTTTTTAACGGCGTTTTTTTAAACGCCACTTTTCTTAATTTTTAACGGCGTTTTATAACCGCCACATATTTGTTAACCAAAACAGCACCGTTTTATAATTGAAAACGCCTCCAAATGCGGTAGGCACACGCGCGTCCTCCGTCCTTAATTATTTTGAATCTCAGCCCTTTCTCTCTCTCAACCCTTATACGCACACATCTCTCTCTCTCTCTTTCTCAACCCTTTCTAAGCTCCATCGAAGCTCCATCTGCACTGGCGATTTCAAAGCTCCATTGCCAGCACGATCTGCACCGGCGAGGTAGCGAGCTCCACCGTCTCTCTCTCTCTCTCTCTCTCTTTAGTGAGAGATTCAGAGATTTAGAGCTCCACCGTTTTATTCTGACTTGATCCTTGTTTGCAGAGATTCAGAGGTTCAGTGATTTCAGAGCGATTTCTATTTCGAAGCTCCATCGCCACCACCATCTGCACCGGCGATTTCGATTTCACTAAGGTGAGCTCCACCGTCTCTCACTCTCTCTCTCTCTCTCTCTCTCTCTCTCTCTCTCTCTCTCTCCCTACACTTTCTATCGCTAAAACTCTCTTTTCTCATCTTCCAGAAGCTCAGATCTGAAATCTGACCCCTCGACTACTCGTATTTCAAGCTCCAATGGCGGTAGCACAATTGCCAAGCCTAGATGTTCAATCTGCTACGAAGATCTCAATCTAATCATCGAAGACCTTCAATCAATCTCCATTTGCAGCCATGTCTTCCACGAGCTCTGGTCAGTCACTTCTATACTCACATATTATAGTTATATCTTCACAATTGTTCACTTCAATCAATTATTATTTGAGAACGATCTTCAATTTGATGTTTTTTTTTTGACAAACCTAGCTTTCAACAATGTATCGAGTACTGTTCAAATGCGAAGAAGAAACAATGTCCTGTATGCAAGTAGGCCTTTTCGGAGGCCAATGTTAGTTGGCTTTATTTCCAATCAGTAGGCAATCTCTATCAGAAATTGATCAATTGCGAAGATAATCCAGGGGAGTTGCATAGGGAAATTGATCATTCGCAACAAGTAAGTTTCTCTATCATTCCCTTTTTTTTTGGGGAGGGGTATTTTCTTTTTTCTAATAAATTATAAATATATTAATTTCAAACTCTGGATGGAGGCAACGAACAATTTGGTTTGGGTTTCTGTTTAGGCTTGATTGGTTCAAGGACAAAGTTGAAACAGTATAAATGCTGAATTTGTTTCAACACCATGTCAAATTTGTGCACATGTTTAGCAAATATCCTTATGTGTTATCCCTTTAATCACATTGCAGCTTGGTACTGTTATGCCATATTAGAAAGAAATTATGAGCAGGAACATTTACTATTCAATTTAGGCAACTTAGTATACATTCCAATACTTCAAAATAACAGATAAATGAATCATCTGCCCTCAACATGAGCATAGAAATAAGGTTAATTGGTATGACACTGAGAAATACTTACTGAAAATGCAATTCTAAAAGTCATGATTAGCCAGCTGTGTAGAGTTCAAACATACAGGCAACGCAGTTAGCTGACTACAAACAAATTTGTTTGCAACAGGATTCTTCTCCCTCTCTCTCTCTCTCTCTCTCTCTCTCTCTCATAGAAAAGGAAAAAGGAACACTTTTGGCATAATTGTGATTTATGTGGCATGTTGGAACAGCTATTAACTTCTGTTTTGTCATTTTACAACTTTCATTTCTTTTGCTTTAGTTGTCAGTTGGCACATAATTCATAGCTTCTTTCCACAGGAGTTGCAAAGAATTGATAGCCAAATGCAATGTTCTAGGAAGAGGAGAAGCCCGTGCTCTTCACAAACTCGGGAAGGCAAAAGAGAAGATAAAGAAACTGAAGGTAAATTCATCACGACTGAATAAGTGAATCAACCATGGTTAATTTGATTCAGGATATTCTAACATGTGACCATTATCAGGCAAGGATCTAAGAACTGAAGACAGCTGTTGAAGTAAAAGATAATGAAGTTTCGAGGGCTTTAAAAGCTTCCAAGAAAACTATTCTTGAAGGGGATGTACTGAATGATGTTGATTGGAATTCTAACTCTTCATCCATTAGTGAGGATTTAGCTATTGAGAAAAACTATTTTTCAATGTCAGAGGCAGCTTCAGATACAAGAAGTGAAGTGCATAGACCATGTAACAAGAATGGGGTTTCAGGTTCAAAAAGTGCATTTTGGACGAATTAAGATTGGGAGGTAAATCCCTACCCATACTCTTGGGTATATACATGAGTCTATACTCCTATGTTCACATAATGTTATGCATATATAGATATGGAATTTGGAAATGTATGGTAGTTGTGTTGAATGTGAAACTATGTTTCCAAAATGAAGGTAGGTGTGATGATGGCTGCTTTCCTGAACCTTGTATTCATCTTGTGAAGCATGTTTTCGGGCTAATTTGGCCTGCATTTGCTTTCCTTTCATCATTAATACCTTAATGATTTCATGGTTTTGGCAATGCAAATTATTATGTTAACTTGATAGACAATGTCACTCCAAAATGACAATTAAAAGTACAATGATTTCAGAGGTTGCAACAATTAGAACAAGAGATCAATCCTGTTGCTTGCTTATTAACTTTCACATAATTCATCAATTTGGTTAATACTACTAACCTTTGACTCAAATATATTCTTCATTGTAATGCCCTCCAAATAACACATTAAACCCATCAATAGAGACATGTATTGGTAATAAAGGTAAACATTCTTCTATTCATCAGAGTGGTTCTTTACAAAATTATTACATGTTAATCAACAAAAGCAAATGCCCTGCGGGCTTACAGCTTTCCAAGTTAATACTTGGTTACAACAAAAGAGTGCTAACTCATTTACACATTAAGCCCTTGGCTTGAATTTACATGTAATACATCAAAAATAAGACGACAAAAGTATGTCCGCCTCTAGCCTCCCAAGCTATGTCCTTGGAGGTGGCATGCTACCTGTACCTGAAAATGATATTCCCATATAGGGTGAGCCACAGCCCAGTAGAAATACACTAAACCAACCATGAACAATGACTAAAAGATTAGCAATTGATAGATGGCCAACACTGATACAAAATTAAAATATATGAATATATGTATATGTAAGATGTGAAGCAGCAGAGGTTTGATTGTACCAGCTGTGCAAGCGCTTGCGAAGCAGAGGTTGATGGTGTAATTTTCTAGGCAAGAGTTCAACAATAAGCATTTTATGAAACTTTATCATGAATTCATTGTAGAAAGTCAACAATCAAATAATCAACGACAATGCATATCGCCAAAATTACATGCTACATTGAGGGAATTTGTCGAAAATGAAAATGCATTTTAACTGATTTGTAAGTTCATCCAACAAACAACCCCAAAAACTAAAAATTCATCAAACGCTACAAAAAATGCAAGCAAATATTTAAAGGAGGATTTACGTATGGGTCCTAATATGTAGACTTATTATCCAATAGATCCTATAATAATTAATGGCGTTTTTATCAAGTACTATTAAAAAAGTCACTAATTGTTAATTTTCGGCGGCAATTTAAAAATTGTCATAAAAATGTTACTAACTATAAGTTTTAGCATCAGCTTAAAAAAATCATCACAAAAAAGTTACTACTAAAATTTAACCATAAGACGGTTGGAGAGGAGTAGGATATCCCTACCTCAAAGTTTGAGCTCCAATGGAGATGAAGACCAAAACCACAATGCTTCAAATTCTGAAATTTTCAGATTAAAATGTAGCCCTCGACGATCAACACAACTTTCGTAAAGACCAAAAGTGAGCAAACAACTCCTACTAGATCAAATCTAAGAGAGAAGGGCCGGTTTTAGAGTGAGAAGCTCTGAAAATGGCTTTTTGGAAAAGTAAGAGAGAGAAAAGATCTTGAAAAAATGATCCAAAAGTCGGATCTCGGATTTATATAAAAGTCGCCCCGCTCGAGCGTCAAACTCCCCGCTCGAGCGTCACTCACAGACTCCCGCTCGAGCATCAACAATCCCGCTCGAGCGGCGGATACACACTCTCAGAACTTTTACAGAACCAGGTCTCCGCTCGAGCGTCAACCCTCCCGCTCGAGCGTCACACACAACAACCAGCTCGAGCGTCAAAACTCCCGCTCGAGCGTACAACTCTACAGAAGAGATACTGGAAGATGGAAAACTACGCTAGAGCGTCGAAAACCCCGCTCGAGCGGACAGACAACAACAAAGGGCCCGCTCGAGCGTCAAAATCCCCGCTCGAGCGTGAGGGCCAAAATCTGGGCAACTACTCTTGGTTTCTAAGTTCAACCAACTTATTTCAAACTCGCCCAACACAACTCAAGACTCGAATACCAGGAGTAAAGGATGTAAACAAGACATATACAACTACCAACTCCACAGAACCTAAGCCCGGGTACAACAGTTAAAGAAAAGGGGAAACCGGGATCGCTATATTCATATTGGTTGCTGGTGAGGTGAATCTTGCGGAGACACCTGTTTCCAAGGTTATGACTAGAAATCCAGTTTTTGTACTGTCCGACACTCTTGCTGTAGAAGCCTTGCAAAAGATGGTGCTAGGTTAGTATTGATCAGAAAGGCCACAACATATTATTTTTCCAGTGTTCTTTCCTAAATTTCTTTTGGGTCCTAAAATGAAATTATGCAAACTTCTACAATTTTTATATAGTAATGTAAAGCATGAATTCTGATAGGTCCCTGCCAATTTTCTATCAGGTCAAAGGATATCTTGATGCAGGTAATAGCACAAAATCTTCCTCCAGAGTCCACTCTAGTGGAGAAGGTGATTTTCTCATTGGGATTTTTCCCGCTATCGAAAATTTTACAAGTTTCTGCTTTTCCTATGATCTATAATAAAATAATCTTATGCTTTCCAATTAAATCATAGGTGATGACCCCAAATCCCGAATGTGCAACAGTGGATACACCCATTGTTGATGCTCTACATATCATGCATGATGGAAAATTTCTACACCTTCCTGTTGTTGATAAAGGTATTTTATATTCACAATCACACAAAAAAGGTTGTATAGAAGTTCTTATGATTTTCAATTATAGTTTATGACTAGTATGAATGGTTGAACACAGATGGAGTAGCGGTTGCTGTTGTTGATGTACTTCATATGACTCATGCTGCTATAGCCACAGTAAGTCCTCTATCTTTCTGGGACCATCAATTGTCTTGCATGAGTTTAAGGTATAAAACATAATTGCTATTTTTTACAGATTTTGATAAGTATTAATAGCTAATTCTACTAGGTAATTAATCATATATAGTATCTAAACTTCAATATTAAAGATTCCTTTTTCAAAATCCTGTATTTCCTTTTAATTAGTGGAGAACAAAATGGTGTCACCGTTCCCTGCTATCTTTAGGTGGGAAGTAATGCCGGGGTTAGTAACGATTCGTCACCCACTATGATGCAAAAATTTTTGCGATTCTGCTATGGCATTATCTCCTGATAAGGAGGAAGATGCAGAAAGGTTAAACACCTTTTGCTCTTAAGATGATATTACATTTTTAATTGTGTGTGTTTATTTTACGTACATATTATTTGTCATGTTTCAGTGATAGTTCTTTCAAATTGGCTTCTGAAAGCCTTGAGACAACAAGATCACTTCCCTACCCTTCGTCAATCGTGCCTAATACCTTTGCTTTCAAAATTCAAGATAAGAAGGGTCGAATGCATAGATTCAATTGTGGTATGCCTCTTCTTCTGCCTGTCACGTTGGCATGCATTCTATAAATGCAGCATAGAATTTGAACCTTTGGATCTCTGTTATAACAAACTACTGATAGAACTAGTTAGATTTATCATTTTGGCTCAGAAACTACAGATTTGTCATTTATCTTTAATTTAGACTTCCATTATTCACATCTTAAGAATTAACATCTCTTAACTGAATTTCTCTAAACTGGTTTTGGAGTTCAGATACACGGAGTTTGACTGATCTTGTGACTGCAATCCTTCAGAGAGCGGGGGATGAAATTGACTGCAACAACTTGCCTCATATTTTGGTATATAATCAATATCTCATTTCTTATTTGGATTCTCAGTTTTTACTTACGAGCTCATGGACAACCACATTTTCAGTATGAAGATGAAGATCATGACAATGTTGTAATTGCATCAGATAGTGATCTTGCTGCAGCTGTGGACCATGCAAGGTTAGCCGGTTGGAAGGTAAGAATAGTCCTTTCAGTTCTTATTTCATAAGTAAACTGAAGGAAGCTAAGTTACCCAAAGCAAATATTTTTTCTCCTTAACCTTCCTTTAAATTTTTTTTAACAGGTATTAAAGTTGCATTTAGATCATTCAGGAACACAAGGTCATAGGAGAGGATCACAATCTAGAGGTGTAGAGTATGCTCAATCAGATGTGTGGGCTTCAGCATACAGTGCTTTAGCTGCAGGGGCTGCACTAATTTCCAGATTAAGCATGTTAGCATACTTGAAGAGGAATGGTAACTGATAATTATTTATACCCTTCTTTCAGTTTATAAAATTGATGTATTGGGAGCAGTAGTAGAAGAAGAACTGAGTTTCTGTGACTACCAAGGATAAAGCTAAAATTGATCAATGATGCTGGCTGGCAGGTCTCATGCTCAACATTTGTTTTTGTATATTAATATCTCAATAATTTTATCGAGTCAGAACCAACAACATACATCAATTGCATTTGTATTTCTGTGGTTAGTTTTGTATCCATAAAATTATTGTTTATATCTGCAGGGAATTATTTATTCATTTATTATTTTTTCTGTTGGGTATTCCCATAGTTTACATGATGGGATGGGTGAGAATTGTTTGTGAGGAGGACTTGTAGCTTCCTGAACTCTGGATTTGTGCATTATTAATGGATAATAGGCAGCATCTGAAATTTTCAAATATTGTTTTTCTGCAGTGAAGTTGTCAAACATTCATTATTGAACCAAATATGAAATTAGGAAAATTCTATGATACACACTCATTTATACACCTCTAGTTACAAATTTTGTAGTATTTGATTATGATATTTGAGGAAATTGTTTATTTATTATTTTAATAAACATCAATTATTAGTACTTAATAATTTTTTATCATAGGTATTTTTTTTTGTTCAACCACATAAAATTAGCACAATTTTTTTTTTTTAAAAAAGAGCTATGGTGGCGTTTTTTAAACGTCACTATATCTCAACCCAAACGGCTAAAATTTTAAAATGTATGAATGTCTATGACGGCGTTTCAAAATGTCGCTAATTATCATAGTGTGACGTTAGAGACTGTTAGGTAAGACATTTGGCGGCGTTTTTAAAACGCCTCCTATACTTATATCACAACATTTTTAAAACGCCATAAAGCTATAGCGACGACCGCGTCCTTGGCGTTTGGTGCTAAGCGCCACAAAAAGAATTGGCGGCATTTTTGGCACTTATAGCGGCGTTTTTAAACGCCGCTAAAAGTAGATTTTCCAGCAGTGCTCCTAGTGCCTCAACAACATATAGGCCCGATTTGTTTAGAGATTGGAGGGGTTATGAATTAATCACCACAATTGCCTTGTAATCTTTGGTGGAGGAATCATTATCAATTCCAAAAGGACTATATTAGGACATAGCTTAATTTTCTTGCATTTTCAATTGCATTAATTTCGTATCAAGAAGTCATTACTGAATGAATTATTGAACGAGTAATTAGGGTTGTGTGCGGGTTAATTCAGACGGTTTGAACGAAATAATTTCAACCAAATTGTTCTTGGCGTATTGACAATTTCTTAATCCATTGTTAATCCGCACAACCTCAAAATCACAGGTTGATATTTTGGTTGCGAGTTATAAATTTGAACAAATTATATGTATACATTCTAAAATCAAAAAGCCTTATAATATAATTGTGAAACAATAAAATATAAACAAAATTTAGAAGATTTGTTCATAGTTGAGGTATTTGATTTATCTATATAATAATTGCCAGCTTGGGTGTGTTATTTAAGTGGGTTGAAAATTTTAAATAATATACAATTCAATATGTACAAGTTTAATGTTTTATCTTAATCAATGGAGATAGAGTCTTCAAATTTTAAATTGAAGGTTGCGGTTGCGAAACAATGTGGTTTTGGATGAGTTTGGTAATGACTTGGATTTGGTGTTTTTTCGGTTTGGTTTTCTTATTTTTAGTTTATTGATGTAATGATCTTTTCTGTGTGGGGGTTTATTTCTCTCCCTTGTCAGGGCTTTTTCTCCTAGTCTATGGAGGCGTGGATCCTTCATTTTATGGAGGCTGTTTATCTCTTTTTGAGATCTTATAATTCCTTTTACTGGATTGATCCACTCTTTTATCGATTTTGGAATGAAAATTTTCTTTCCGATCAAAAAAAAAAATGCATCATATATTGAAATAAAAATCTCTATTTTTACTATTTAATAGAGATGATCTAAATCTCCAAATATGTATACAAAATGATGTGATTACACTAGCACTTACCATTTTGAGTCTATTGGTTGTCTGAATTTAAATATGCGAATAACATTTGAGATAAAGAGTCAGAACTATGAAAGATTAATTTGAAGCATTCAAAAAATCTACCAGAATGTTTGTTGAGCTTTAACCATTGATTAGTGTGTACTAGATCATTGATGTTAGATCTTTGATAACCTGTGCTTGTTTGAGCTATTTATTTTCACTACTCTCTCTTAATCAACCATACAGTAATACATGTATAGAAGTAATAATAAAATCTATATGATTTCCAACATATAATGGGCAAGAGAAAAACTAGAATATGATATATCAGGAAAAAAAACCCAGAGATCACACATTAAAATGTTCCATTGCCTATCATGGAGGAATAGAATTCTTACATCTGACTTGCTGTTCAACAGAAAAGTGTTACTCTACTTCTCTATCAGATTCACTAAAATGGTGGTATCGCTGCAAATTCAAACAGGTGAAGAAATTAATTTGGGAAGCAATGCCCATGGCAATCTTGTGGATTTTATGGAAAACAAGGAATGAGCTGATTTTGTTAAAATAAGCATCTGGTGTGATGCGAGGTGAAGGAATTAGTTAGACATTCTTATGTTTGCATTTTGGATAAAATCAAAGGCACTGATTTTAACATTTAAGAATGGGTACTCTATTATGGATTTCTATGCATTCACTTTGTCATGTCTGATTACAAGATTGATCACCTTCTACATTGTTGATGTGCGTTCATTCAAAGTGCAAATGAAGCCAAATGGTGTGTCATTTTGAGGGCTGTTGATATTGTGGCTATCCAACCTTGATGTGATGAATTGGATTGATTCATGATTCAACATTTATGTTTTGTACTTTTGTTTTTGAGTGGGTTGATTTTGGACTATGTTGTCAGGAGCTTCTCTCTTTGATTTTCTGTTTTTCGTTTTTGATGCATGTATGATTAAACTCTCTCCTTGTAACCAACCTAGTTGGGACGCGATAAGGTTAGCCAGGATACTTTTATAATCACTGCACATGGTCAATTTCATCAATAAAGTCTCTTTGTTTGCCGATAAAAAAAATATTTAATCTAAAAAAGTTAGGCACTCTTATCCAACATGATCTGAAAAACATCTATTAATCACAAACTAAGCATTACCACTTTCAGTTCAAAAAAAACAAAAAGAAAGAAAAATCACTATGAAACAAAGAAAATAAAGTTAAAAGGTTATTGAGGAAGGGATAGAAAGAGTACAAAAGATCTTCGTTTGGCTAATTTCCTCTCTCGTACTAAGCTACCTTCCACCCAAATCCACATACATCTGAAACATCTCTTAATATAGTTTTATTTGGTCTCTAATCAAAATTTGATGTGCTGTTATGCTGTTTGTTGTTGATTTCGAAAATTTTAACTAGGATTAACTCTATCTCGCCAGCTTCACCTCTTCCCTTCTTCCTTATTCTAAGGAGAAAATCTCTCTCGCATTCCATGGAGAAAATATCAAATTATAAATTTTGAACATTTTTATAATTTGAAAATTTTTAAAATAACGCAATAAAAAATTTAAATGAAAATAAAAATACAATGTGAATGTTCACATTAAATAACAAACATACAATTAACTTTTGAAAAAACAAAACACATACTAAAATACAATGTGAATGTTCACACTAAACAACAAACATACAACTAACCTTCGAAAAAATAAAATTCATATCAAAATGCAATGTGAATGTTCACAATTTATATTTAATATGCAATTAACCTTAAAAAAATAACTCATACCAATATAAACATTTACACTGCAACGTAACAACGTAAAAACATAAAACAAAATTTTAAAAAGTGAAAATCGACTATTTCAATTGTTTAATAGTAACAAAAGTGATTGTTCAACTAACAAATATAGTAATAAAAACAACAACTATACAATTAATTTTCAAAAAATAAAATTTATACCAAAATACAATGTGAATGTTCACAATTTACAATTAATATACAACTAGTTTTTTTAAAAATAAACTCATAACAATGTGAACATTCACACTGTAATGTGAAAACATAAAATAAAATTAAAAAAAGCAAAAATTGACTATTTTGATTGTTCAATGTTAACAAAAATGATTATTCAACCAACAAGCATAGTAACAAAAATAACAAACATACAACTAACTTTCAAAAAACAATTAGAAAAAAAAAAAAACCCCATACTAAAATATAATGTGAATGTTCACAATTTACAATTAACATATAACTAACTTTAGAAAAACTAAATTCATACCAATGTGAACATTCACACTGCAACATGAAAACATGAAACAAAATTGAAAGGAAAAAAAAAAGAGAAGAAACTATTCCAATTATTTAATGGTAACAAAAAATGATTGTTCGAACAATAAGTATAGTAACAAATAACCAATGATATGTGAACATTCACATCTTACAAAGTATATAACTATGTTGATATCTATATTCCAATACTTATTTCTCAGATTTTCAAACAATGTAAAATGTAAACATTCACACTGATTGACAAAAAAATAGAAACAATGGCAGTAATAGAACTAGAAATTCAAAAAAAAAAAAACCCAACCACTCTAAAAACAAAAAATTATCACTAGCATCCTCATCTTCATCATTATCTTTATCATTATTACTATCATTAACAATATATGTAATTTCACCATTCTACCAATCCAAATCAAATCAAATCAAATCCACCTTGGAAAAATATGTTTGTAACAAAATTGACTAGATATAAACAGAGTTTTAACTTACAACAATAGAGAAACATAAAATTTTGAACACAGAACAACAATGGATGAACATAGAACTTCGAACAAAAAGTGACAATGGAGGAACACAAAGTTTCACTGTAACAATGGAGTTGTAATATTATTTCACTAGTATGTGTAAACCAGAGTTTTTAAATCCTACCAAGTAGAGAGTTTCGAAATCCTAACACAATGAAATAATATCACAAATGTATATGAAACTGATCAAAAAGAAAAACGTGAATAATGGTAACTACCAAAATAGATATAACAAAACAAAATGTGTATATCTTTTTTCTATCTAATACACATCAACAATAAATATAAGGGTATAATAGTCCAACAAACAATATAAATCAGGAAAAAAGGACTTCGTGAAATAAAAATATAAATACATAAAACTAATTAGTTTATAATTTTTCTTGATGGATTTATTGGATTAGAATAACTCTAAATATGATTTATCAATAAAAAATCCATATAAATTCTTATATGGAATATATATATCAAGTAATAGATGAATTTGCAAATTCAGTTTTTGTTTGGCTCTATTAGAGTCCCATCACTCCCTTGGGACAATTAGTTCCCTTTCCAAATTATCTTTCCTTTACTATTTAAATGTCATAAATACTCTTTCAAAATTTTATCTCATTCTAATCAAACAATCACATGGCATATATGACCTTATTCAACAATTTTATGGTACTAAAATAAATATATGTAAGAAGTGGTATTACTTATGCTTTTATATCCTTAATCTAATCCACCAAATAAATATGATCTTATTGTTATCCTCCATGCACCATCTACTCTTCTTGGCTCACTAACATGACCTAATGAACCAGTTATCCTGCCTACTTTATGATCAACTAATTTAAAGTTATTAATCACAAAAATAAAAGAAATCAAAATAAATCTGAAATAATAAAAATGTTGTCAAAGATTAGAGAAAATTTTCAAATGAAAACTATAAAAATGAAGTCAGTCAATTTCTCCTCCTCGTATAGTTATCCATCATATATTCCGAGTCTGACTCTCTATATCCTCTCCCTTCAACCTTGCATGCTGTAACACCTGCCCTTATTATCTTTCTCATTTTTCGCCAAGAGCCTGAAAGGGAATTTTCCACATGTCTTGCATCTCCTCTCAACTCTTCCGCTTCCCAATTGTAATCAATAAGTGAAGCTAAACTTTCCTCATACACAACTGCATAGACGTAGGGACCCTTGATTGGAATCCTAATATCCCTTTACGAGTTGTCGTTAGGATTATATGCTCTTACATGGTTCCAGCCAATTTTCATTAGAATCTCACCATTCTTTGTGAAACACAATGGTACTACATTATCATAAATACGCAAGTTAGGCAAATTTGATAGAATCAACATGGTAGTCCAAGATTCTTTGATACCATATTTCTTCATCACCAATACCTCAACTCTATCCACATGATTAGTTGGGTGCTCGCAAGAGCGAACCATACAAAGACATCCATCTAAAACTCCCAAACCGAGTAGAATATCTCCATCTCCATCCTTAGGCTTTGGCATTGGTAACTTCTTGAATATATTCTTCCGTAGATTGAAGTAAACGATTTGATGGGGTGCAAAGAAGTGACCCCAACTTTCTTTAGAAGCAAACCAATGTAGATTTTCATTCACAACAGGACTCAATTTCACACTTGAAACATGGGATGGGAAGTGAACAACTATCCAAGTTTTGCTTCGAAAACTACCAATTACAACCAATCCACAACTTGGAGTTTCATGAGAAAATGCCATTACAACCTTGTACTCATTATTCGAGGAGTCAAAGCAAAGCCCAGAAACAACACCGTAGTCACTATCCCACAACCGATGATATGAGAGGACTTTCTTTGAACACTTGGTGAGCGGATTCCACAAGAACAAATCATCGATAATCCGAATAAGCAAAAACCGAATAAGCAATAACCCATTACATAAACCCAAGATTTCAATGTAATAATGAGATCAGATTTTTCCAACAGGTTCAAGAACATGTTTCACAAGACAGGCTTCGTCAATGGAGTGAAGATAAATCCTTCCACAAATTAGAACTTTGTTTCGTTGAACGTTTTTCACAAAACCTGATTGAATCAAAGAATGCCATTGCTTGAAAACAAGCATGAATTTGACAAGAGATTTGAGGGGTAACCTTGAGAGAATTTTGATAACGATTTCTTCAGGAAGGTTTAATCGCCGCTTTCTCTTCCCTAAAATTGTTGCAAGAGCTAGGGTTTGCATTCTCCCCTTTAGAAACTATTCACGGGCAATTTTTTTTTCTAGCCCTCATGCATGATCAAATATATACTATGTACGATATTCTCATATGGGAACTATTGTGTCCTAAAAGAGGGGGTGAAATAAATAATAAAAAGTAAATATAAGATATATTGTATATCTTGTTTAACATTTGAATTAAATTTAGGGAGAGTGATTAATAAAATCTTAATAATTTTATAATTTAAAGATTTAATTTTAATCTTTTCTTAATTATTTTTATTATTATTATTATTATTATTATTTATTTCACCCCCTCCTTTTAGGACTCAATAGTCCCCATATGAGAATATTGTATCTCGATATCTGGATAGACTATTAATCTCAAAAGCGAAGTATATTAATGGTCCCTATAGTTTAGGACTTGTATCACTTTTGGTTCCTAACTTTTTAATTGTGATACATTTGATCATGAATTTTGAATTCTTATTTCAAATAAAGACAATTGAATATATTGTTACTCCATTTCAAGGACAAAGACATCAATTTTATAAAATATAAACTAGTTTGACAAAAGTAAATGTCAAAAAATTATTTTTAAATTTTAAAAAATTATTTCTACTCACCAAAGATAAAATTATATAAAAATGATAAGCCTTTTACATTTTTATTTATGTATTTTCTTACCAAATTAATTTTTAGTATGTGTTTTGATGATAATCATCTAATAAGTGATTGTTTTTGTTGATATTTTTATATGGTTATCACGTAATAGATGATTATATTTGTTGTTAACAGATATTTTTTGGATGGTTATCGTTTAATGGATGATTATTAGACTTTTAATGTATAATTGATATGTTTAATATTTGAAATATTTTTACTTTTGAATTTTTTAATTTAATGGATTGGTTTAATGATGATATCAAACTTGTGTCAATGTTTGGCTTTTGAAAAAATAAAAACTAATTTAACGAAAATAAATATAAAAAAATTATTTCTACCCTCCAAAAAAATAAAATTATATAAAAATGATGTGTTTTTAATTTTTTTCACCAATTTAATTTTTAGTTTCTTAGAAAAAATTTCTGAAAATGGATTCTAAAAATCAAATCAAATAGAACTTTATAACCAAAATTTTTTTAACATTATTTATTAAAACAAATACCATTATATTTCAAATAACATATAAGTTAACCAATACAAAATAAGTTGAATGACAACTTTGCCCTTCAAATTAAGTAACAATGTCTTTAATTGTCCTTATTTGGAACGATATTCAAAATTCATGATCAAATGTATCACAATTAAAATGTCAGGGATTAAAGTGACACAAATCCCAAACTATAGGGACTGTTAGTGTAATTCATCCTAATCCCAATCACAATTCTCTTAATCAAATAAAATCTTGTTTTTATATTAAATTATTAATCCAATCTAAATGACATGTCCCTAAACGAATAAGGAAAATGGATTTTCAATGGTAAAATTTACATTTTTATGCTATTTTTTTTTTTTTTAGATCAGCAAAAAGAATCTTTATCAATGGAATCATATAAAAAGATAGAGTACATCAATAAAGAGGAGCTCGGAGCTACATTAAGCTTGGAGCTCTAGTTGGAGAGAATCCAACACAGAGAGAAAACCAAAAAAATAGAAGCAGTATACACAACAGAATAGCAACAGAGCAAACTAGCAGCATACAACAGAGAAGGCAGCCACCAAACATATTTTTAGCAGTTTGCACACCACTGAGCACCCAAAACTGAAACAAAAGCCAAACTAAACCAGCAAACAGACCATTAAAGATGCAACTGATCGACACTCAACTGAGAGCATCAACCCTTAATCTCCAATCCTTATCACCACAGAACTTCACTGAGATGAATCAGCAGGTCTATCAGCAGAACACTCTGAGTGCCACCTAAACAGCAGAGGAATTTTTCTACAGATCAATATGTAACATTGGTTACTATATCAGAATTCAACTTTAAAGTGCCTATAGAGTAAGTGAAGCACAAAGCAAACTTTCATCAACCCAACCAACACTAGAACTTAGAAACTAAACTGCAGAACTAACATCAAACACATTCTAACTGCAAAAACAGAGGCAAAGCTTCAACACACACAGCAGAAAACATACTGCACAGATTTAGACAAAGCCTGCAGAAGGATTGCTAGGAAAAATAGGCCTCCTCATAAACTTCACTCACTGTAACCACCTCCCAAACAGAATCTGATGCGCTCTAGATTAAATATGAAATCATGAACTGAAAACATATGTTCCTTAAATACTTCCTTGAACCACACAGCCATTTTTAACTTAATCAGATCCGTAATCCCATCCACACTTGGGACAACCTCCCGAAATAAGCATTCATTACGATGTTTCCATAAGGACCACATCACAACTAAAAGAATGGCATTCCACATCATCCTTTCCTTTTTGGTGAGACCCACCCCTGACCACCATTCAAGAATGTCCTCCACTGAGGCTGGCAGTGCTTCCTAAACTTTCCACCATCTAAGTATTTCATACCACACTCTCCAAGCCACTGGACATAATAGAAGCGCATGGATAAGAGACTCAGCTCCAGATTTGCATAGACAACATACTACAGATGCACCAGCAGGCAGAACACCAATCCTGTACAGAACTTAGCCGTCTTTAGTTTTCCTTCCCAAGCGAGCCATCCAAAAAATTGAACTCTAGGTGGGACATGTTTAACCCAAATCCTTTTGCTAACTGGGCTGCAATTATTGGAACCCTCAACCAAGAATTTATACATAGATTGAACTAAATACCTTCCAGATTCCGAGGCTTTTCCAAAATTTATACATTTTTATGCTAATGCAATTCGATTGTGTGTATTGTAAAAATTCATTCATGTGTTTAGTGTGTGTCATACACAAATTTTTTTTTTTTGTACTGTAATTATTTTGTGACTATCACATCCACTTAATATGACTTACTTTCTTTGTTATCCTACCTGCACCATCAACATACCCCCACAAAAATAGATAGAGAATTAATAAAACTTATCATTTTGAAATAAAATATTTATTAAAATAATAGTTAATTATAAAAATATCACTACTACATATTATGTGAGAATAGTAATATATTTTTGGATAAATTACAAATACACCTTTGAAATTTGTTTAAAGTATGAATTGCCTAATGTGATTCTAAAAATTACAAATATCCCTTGTCAAAATTTTTTATTTAACATGATTAATAGTAAAAATAAAATTCTTAACTACTCTCTTATGCAATAATAAATTTATCAAAATTATTAATTTAAATATATTTTTTACATCACTAAAAATTGTTAATTAACATAATGATTTATTAATAAAAGTGGTCATTGGTTATGATATTAAAATTTTGAAAAGGCAGGATATAATTTTCAAAACTATATGAGGTAATTCGTATTTTAAACAAATCTTAAGAATGGTATATTTGAAATTTACGCTATATTTTTTTAAAGGGATATGACAAGCACAATCCTCTTGTAATCATGAAGAAAAAAAAAAAAAAACAAGCAAAACAAAACAAAACATGAGTTACAACCTTCAAAAGAACCAACTGTTTACAACCAAGTCACTCAGCTTAGCAATACATTACAAGCGCTTTGATAAAAATAGAAACTTATTTGCGCAAATATTTATTTAATAAGGTTACAATATTATATTTCGATGTCATGCTTAGCCTATCATATGAATTCTCATCACTAGTTTACCACTAATGTGTGTTTTCGACAAAATGGTGTGGAATTACATGATAAACCAAATATAACATAAAATTATGATCATTGTACCATTATTGATTCAGATTGGAATCTGGTTTTCAGAAGACCTCTTTTAGCTTGGGAAGAGGAGGAAGTGCAAAAACTTAATGATCTCCTGCAGAATGCGCCTAGGCTCAATGAAGGGATGGTAGATTCTTGTTCTTGGCTAGCTCATCCGTCTGAAGGGTTCATTGTGGCATCAACTTGGAAGTGGATGGAAGCAAGTCAAGGGGTAGATTTTACAGTCACTAGGTGTATTTGGAACAATTTAGCCCCTCCCAAAGTTCAATTCTTGAGTTGGCTAGTGTGGAGAGGTAGGATTAAATGCTCTGAATTTTTGCAAAGAATTGGAGTGTTGAGTCCAAATGTCTCTGCTCTCTGTGTGTTCTGCAGATCTGAGTTGGAGTCTGTAAATCATGTTTTTCTTCACTGTCCTTTCATTTGGAAATTGTGGGCCAATTTAGTGAACTGGTGGAATTACAAATGGGTTATTCCTGGAATAGTGGAGGGATTACTTCTATCGTCATCAGGTATAAAAATGAAGAAGAAGATGCAAGCAGTTTTGCAAACACTACCGCTAGAAATTATGTGGTCAGTGTGGAAAAGCAGAAATGATTGTTTATTTAATAAGGTACAACCCGATTGGAATGCTTTGGAAGACCTGATAAAGGCTAGAGTTGCTTTGTGGGTTTCCTCATCTTTGAAGGGATTTAATTATTCGGTGCAAGATGTTATATATAACCTGAATCAAGTTTGTCTCTGTGTGTAGTTAATTGCTGACTTGCTGAAGCTCTGCAGTTTGATTCTGGTTTTGTTGCTGAAATGATGAACTGCACAAGTTGTTATGGGTCTTACAATTCTATTGCTGGTCTGAGCTAGTCTGTGCTGTCTTGTGCTGGTCTGTTCTGAGCCCTGGTCTACTATGTTCTGTGCTGCTTCTGATCTCTGGGCTGGATGGTGTTGATGTTCTGAATTTTATCTCGAGCTGGAATTGGAAGGGTTCAGTTGGTAGGCAGAATTCAGCTGTTTTGTTATGAATTCAGTTGGGCTGGATTGAGTTGATTTTTTGAATTCTGTTTTGAGCTGGAATTGGAAGGGTTCAGTTGGCAGATAGAGGAGTTTGATTCAGAAATAATTGAGTAAATTGATTCAACTGGTGGATGAAGGAGATGGGGGATGTGTTGTGTTTTCAAGTCTGATTTCTGCTGTTCTGCTATGTTTGTGGATGGTTTTTGCTGCTTTGTATCATTGGTGTATGCTGTTTTGTTACTAGGATTTTGTGCCTGGGTATGCTGGTGGTAATCTTGTTCTGTTGATTTTCTGCTGTGTTTTTCCCCTTCCTTCTTCTCTTGTTCTCTTTTTGTTGGTTCCTCACCAACTGGCGCTTGGAGCTTCGTTTTAGCTCCAAGCTCCTCTTTATTGATGTACTTTACCATACCTTATATGATTTCATTAATAAAGATTTTATTTGCTGATTAAAAAAAATCTGGAAATTAAGACTTATACACCCATATTTTTCTCGATATGTGATTGTGTGGTGAAAATTCAATTTATGTAGTATGAGGTTCTTATGTAGAATAAATCTAAGTTATAATATGATAATTCTAAATAATTTATGAATAGTTAAAGTTGAGATACCACATATCATAAATACAAGGTAAAATAACTGAATATCTAAAACCAACTGATTTCAGCAAAAAACAACTGAAATCACATATTAAAAAGGTTAGCACAATATTCCAACATGATCTGAATATCTATTAATCACAAAGCAAGCATAACACTTCACACTTCAATGAAAATTAGTCTCTAATCAATTTATTATTATTATTATTATTATTATTATTATTATTATTATTATTATTATTATTATTTAATTTTAAAGTTCTATGAATCTTATGTCACCTCTTCACATGGATAGCTCTTTCGAGTCTGACTCTCTATATTCTTCCTCTACGAAGCTCGACTTACCATATTTCCAATAACCTCTTACCTTTTTAATTTTTTGCCAAGAGCCTGAAAGCCATGTTTCGACATGTGTTGCTTCTCCTCTCAACTCTTCCTCCTCCCAATTGTTGTCGGGAGGTGTAACTAAACTTTCCTCATATATAATTGCATCCAAATACTTACATTTGTTTGAAATTCTAACTTTTCTTTGAGAGTTGTCAATAGGATTGTAAGTTCGTATATGATCCATGGCAACTTTCATTAGAACTTCACCATTCTTTGCATAACACAATGGCACTAGCTCATTATAAAGATTTAAACTAGGAAGATTTGATAAGATGAACATAGTAATCCAAAATTCTTGCTTACCATATTCCTTCATTGTCAATACCTCAACAATACCCACATGATAGCTTCGATGCTCATCACAGCAACAAACCATACAAAGGCATCCTTCCAAAACTCCCAAACCAAATAGAATATCTCCTCCATTCTTAGGTTGTGGCATTGGTAACTTCTTGAATTTGTTCATTCGCAAATTGAAGTAAACGATTTCATGGGCTGCGAGGAAGTGATCCAAACTTTTCTTAGAGGCAAACCAACATAGATTTTCATTCAGCACGGGCGCTTAATTCACACTAGAAAAACGGTATAGGAAGTGAACTTCAGTCCAAGTTTTGCTTCGGAAATTACCAACCACAGCAAATTCACCACCATAACTAGGAGTCTGATGAGAAAGGGCCATTACAGCCTTGTAGTCATTACTTAAGGAATCAAAGCAAAGCCCAGAAGCAATATGGTAGCCATCATCATGCAAGTTCTCGTATCCCAGGACTTTCTTCGAACACCTGGTGAGCGGATTCCATAAGAACAAATCATCGTGAATCAGAATAAGCAACAACCCATTACACGAACCAGAGATTTCAACATCACCATGAGATGGGTTTTTTTGGTTTGGTTTAGGAACGCTTTTCACGCAGCAATCTTCATCGATGGAGTAAAGAGAAGAAAACATTGCACAAACGAAAACCTTGTGTTTTGGAACAACGCTTTTCACAAAACCTGATTGAATCAAAGAACGCCATTGCTTGGAAACGAGATTGAATTGGAGGAGTGATTTGAGGGGTAATCTTGAGAGTATTTCGATAAGGATTTCTTCAGGAAGGTTTAGTAGATTGAGTTCTGATGTTGCTTTGATTTGGGTTTTTTCATTCTCTCTTGTTCTTCTTCTTCTTCCTCCTCGCCGCTTTCTCTTCCTTAAAATTGTTCGGAGAGCTAGGGTTTGCATTGTTCCCTCCTTCAAATCTGAAGAATGCGCACATACTAGGGTTAGCTATATATATTTTTGGGAAATTATAAATACGTGCCTGAGGTTTGTTTATAATATGAATTGTCCCTGTAGTTTGGAAAATTACAAATATCTCCCTGTCAGAATTTTTTATTTAACAAATTTAATTGACAAAGTGAAATTTCTAACTGTTCACTTATATAATAATAAAATTACCTGAATTATTAATTAAAATAAAAATTTAACATTATTAAAAACAGCTAATTAACTTGATGATTTATTAATAAAAAGATTTTGTATAATTCATTTGTTTCAAGTACTTCAGTTTAAATATTGATTTGTTTTTAAAATTTATTTTTAATTTTGAAACAAATAAAATTTTTATAAAAATCAATTTTCATACAAATTTTATTTTCATTTTTTCAACTAATTAAACACATTCAGTAAATTTTATAAATATTCATAATCAAAATCTTAAATATTTTATGTATTTTTTTTCAAAGTACCATGAAACTGTATTTTTCCCAAATTAAAAAAAAAAAAAAAAAAAAAAAGAAGAAGAAGAAGAAGAAGAAGATAAAAAGCAAAAGGAAAAAAAATAAATTAATACTATTTTAGAGCTGTTCTTTTAATATTCTAAAACATTTTTCATTTTTTTGTTGGTGGGGTTAGCTATATATCTATACTGCCATATAAGTGGTGCTATACACATGATTGAATAATGATTGATAAATTTATTTTTTAATTACTTTTTTTTTGTTTTTTTGTTTTTTTTAAGCTATCTCTTTTTTTTTAAAAAAAAAATTAATCTTTAGTATTTTTCAAAATTATGACATAATTTTTTATTTTTCCAATTTGTTGAATATATATAAAAAGTAAAAAACGAAAAATCAAATAAAAAAATTTGAAAATTTTGAAAATATGACAAAAAAAATTTGTTATTTTTTTTTTGCTTGTCTTTTTTGAAATTTTTAAAAACTTTTTAAAAATTTCAAATTATGTATGCTTAAAGTTTCACTTCAACTATCCTTTTTAAATTAGATGCAGCTAAGAAATGGTTAAATTTTTTGTTTCGAAATTTTATCTATAGTTTTTTATTTTTTTAAGTTAGATATGGTTAGATGTATTTTATGTCACATTTATATTTTAATTTAAAGAATTGTTTTATTAACATTATAAAGTAAATATGTTCAAATTTTAGACTAAAATAATAATTGGAATTACTTTTGATTACAATTACATTTTGACTTTTTCAAAATGCTTTTTAAATTTCAAGTTAGGTATGGATATGGCTACAACCTTTTTTTTTTGTTTTTTACTTTCTATACAAAAAGAATTAAATTTTGAAATTATAGAAATATAATATAGATATAAATAGTATTGATAATATATGTCATAAATAGTTCATAAATTAAAAACAATTCCATATTAATCAAGGAATCAATTAAAACTTTAAAATAAACAACCAATAGTAATTTGCCATGTGTATTTATATAATTTTTTTTAAAAAAATTAAAATTTTATAAAAATAGATTTTGAACTTTAGAAATCAAAAGCCTAACAATATTTTGCTTATATAATAGTGTGAATATATATATATATATAAACAATATTTTACTTATATAATAGTGTAGATATAAATATAGATAGGTAATAGATAGATTAAAATTAGTTATAACTATATCTCTATGTATATTTTAGAATGTCTAAGCTTAAATCCAACTACAAAGCTTCATCAAGCATTAGAGACATAAGAGCAGGTGGGACATTTCCACGCCCTGCCATGCGAGTTAGACCATGAGCAATTTTATTGATTCGGATTAAAAGGACATGATTTTGAATAACTATATTTAATATTATAATTTTTTTTTTTTAACTTTCTATATAAAAATATTCAAAATTTTAAATTACATATGATTTTTATTTTTAAAAACAAATAAACTCACAGTAAAAAGAGGTGGTACATATATTAAAAACAAGCATTACCTTGAACAATTTTAAAAAATAGATTAAAAATAATTTTTTTTATAGTGTTGTAATTATATAAGTAACTTCTTTAAGATAGGCAAAGAAAAAC
>NW_021024949.1:3753199-3764110 GCF_004153795.1 Camellia sinensis
GCCTGGGAAAGATCAGAAAGCTAAGGTGGCGCCTGCCGACCCTTTCGCTTGTGCGGCTAGTAAGAGCGCTCAGACTCCAAAGTACCTACCCCGGGGGCGCAGGACCTTTCATGCTCTTTACATGCCTCTGTCCAAGGCACTTCAGATCCTTGCCGAGAAGGGGCACCTTAAACCCTTGGAGCCTCGGCCTCTCCCGAAGAATCTCCCCGCTACGCATGACGCTACTCAGTACTGCGCGTACCACCAGCAGACAGGCCATGCAACTGACAATTGTTTTCGCCTCCGTCATGAGGTGCAAGATTTGATTGACAACGAGGTTATCCTCCCGCCCACCTCAGCCAAGTCCGTTACCACCCAGTTATTGGATTTTGAGGACACAGATACTGCAAGTATGTAATCAGAAGGTGAACCACCTGCGGGCAGCATCTGGTATATTTTGAATGTAGCGTCTGGCACGCATTTTTGAGCATTTGTGAATACTAGCTTTGTAAATTCTGGCTTGGGTATCGAGTCGGTATTTTGTTTTGAGTCTGTCTCTTTGTCTTGAGTCAGTCTTTTTGCTTAAGGGTCTGTCTTGTTGTATCGAGTCAGTCCCCTTTGTACAGAATACCAGGTGATTTCGGGGTTGTTGCCTCGAACACCGTTTTGTCTTGTAACTACCCGTTTTTCTTTTGAGTCTGTTTCTGCCGAGGGGCCAGTTATACTAACAAATCTGAATAAAACAGCTGTTGCTATCTCACTTTCAGGCTTGCTTTCAGTTTAAGTGCCAGAGAATTTGATCAGGCTGACAGTACATCTCGCCTGCTCTCCTGTGCGCCAAATTCATTGCACTAACCTAAGTTTTTCAAAACCTCTTGCGAGCACTGCGGTGATAAGAACGAAGAGGAAGGAATTCCTCGGGTTTTGCAAAATTTTGATCATTTTGAGAAAAAGAGAGGCGTGCTAAGCCCTTAATGAACGAAATCATGCTTGTCAGCGTGAGTACTAGGAAGGACCCTGGCTTGATCCAGATTGGTTCCACACTATCTTCGGCGCGAGCGATTTGTCGCTTTCTTAAAAACTTTCAAAAACAAATGTTTTGCGCGGCCCTGTGAAGACCTGTGTGGAATCGCTCTTGAGATTGTGTAGCCTAGGATCGCTCTCAGCCTCAAGATTCAACCCATCCGTTTTGAGCCTCAAACCCGTTCAGAAAGTTCGAATGGTCAAACGTCATGTGAGGTCTGTATGGCCGGATTAGAAACAGCCCTCGAACAAGAGGCGCCGAAGTCGAATCAAAAGAGTAGATCTCACCTGAAGGAGCTCGTGGAGCAGCCATGACGGAGTCTCCTACAAATCATTGCAACAGCCGTTCTCCTAGACACAGAGAGGCTTCAACTTCAAAAACCATTTGGCATGGACTTGTTACACTTTTACCCTTTGAGAGGCTCGCTGGGCCAAAAACCCAGAAGGGCGACCCAGGCAAAAGTTAGAGCAAGAGAAAAATACAAAAAACTCTCCTTTTGCGCTCTAAGAGCAAGAGAAAAATACAAAAAAAAATGCAAAAAAAGAAAAGAAAAAGAAATGAACAAAAGAAAATGAATAAAAAGAAGCTCGCAAGGTCGAAAACCCGCTTCGGGCGCCTTGGCAAAAGTTAGAGCCTAAAAAGTGAAGGTTAAAATACCCGAGTGTACCTTAACCGGAACTACGTAAGGCTTGATTCACATGTTTGGGATACGTAGGCAACTTCTTCATGAAGTCCAGCCCCCAACGCTTTCATAGCGTCTCAGTCCATGCAATGGTTTCAATTTCATCATCCCAAAGTCCAGTCGCCAACACCCTCCAAGGCGACTGTGTCCATATATTTGTCGTGACCGTCTTCGTCATCTCTGTGTCCAAGAGCTCGACCACCGCCAATGAAGACTGTTTGCGGACTGTTGCGGCATCATCCAAACAAGGGGCAACTTTCCGTTGCCACGAGTCGTTGCGAGACGCCATTCAAACTAGGGGTAACTTTCCGTTGCCATCCACCCCCCCTTCAAGCCAGGGGCAATTTTCCATTGCCTCCGATCCGAGGATTGCGCATCTCAAAGAGTAAGTTCCATGCTCGATGAGCATTGACTGTTTGCAAAATAGTTTTTGAAAATTTTTACTAAAGTTGACTATTTTCTCGAAAACTATTCCATTTTCCGAAACTGGACCATTGTCTTGGACCCAAAAGTGAAAATTTTCAATGCTTACAGCCTAACTTGCATGATTTTCAAATCAAAAATTGAACAAGTACGTTAATCCGACTCTCATTTTGATCAAAACTGTTTTAGTAGAAAGCAAAAACAAAGAATGCTTAAAGTGATGAACTAGGGGCACAGTTGAGTCAGGCGTTCTGTCTCCCCTTCCCCCAGCGTTAACATACTCGCCAGAAGGGCACTCTACCCACCAGAGGAAATAGCCGTGAGCTAACGGTGTTGAACATGAACCCACACCTTCCTATTCATTCATTAATCACCTTAGGGAGGGACGAAAAATGAGAGAATAAAGAATAGAGAGGTGTAAGTTGAGAGAAAAGTAAGAAAAAGGGTTTTGAGAGAAAAGAAAAACCGAGCCTGAGGGTCGAGTGATGTGAGAATCACAAATGAGAAAAGGGTGGGAAACGATACCCAGAGAAACTGGCTCCTCATGATCTGAGGTCCCCCATCTTCGTTAACGCGTCTGTATGTCGTGTCTTTTGTTTTGTTTACCTCAACCTTTGTTTTAGGTCTCTTCCGAGCGTGCCTCGTTGTGTTTAGGTCGTGTACCTTTGTTGAGCCCTTTGCCGCTGTATCCAGTTATAGGCTCGATACCCCGATTAAGAAAACCCCTTTTCTGAAAGTTAATCATTTGTGCTCGGAATGCTGTGCCATTCTCTACAATTGGGCGAACCAAAAGAAGGAAGGGAAAATTTGGGGCATCCGAGCATGTTTTAAACCTAGCCGGTTTCATCTTTAAAGGCTGTCTTGTCAGATTGGGCTGTTTTGTTCAAAGTTTGCCGTGTGCAAAATGAGCCAAATGCTGTGTTACGGGCTGTATGCAAATTAATCCCCAGTAGAGTAAGGGCTGTGTGTCCAGAATCAGGCAGTGGATTGCTTGGGTTATTTTTGCTGTTGGTTGTTTAGTTATCTGATTATTACAGTGCAAGTGTTCAATCCTCAGACAACCAATCAATTTCATTTACATTGAGGTGTAATATGGTATGATGCAATGCAAAGCATGAAATGTAAAGATATACGGATGTAAACACTTTTTCAAATAAAAAGCCTGTTTCATTTCATCATCGTTTCAAGTACACAAGTTTTGGAAACAAAAATTTGCCTGCGGTAGTACAAAGTATCTTAACTACCGACAAAAAGGAAAAAGTACAAGAAAGAAGAAAAACAATAAAAATCTGTATCTGTGTCAAGCGGCTCCGAGGGCTATCAGTCTGTCCTAGTCCTCTTCCTGGACGAAGGTCCAGGAGCATCATCAGCATTGTCATCAGGGCCCGAGCTAGAACCGCCTCCGGTCTCCTCCTCCGATGAATCCGCCTCCGACTCTACCTCTGCCTCGGACTCGTCATCGTCATCATCATCATCATCAGGGGTCGGCGCCCGAGAACTACACCCTACATGAGTACGCCCTCCCCTGGTACGGGGACGTGTAGTGTCTCCACGCCCTCCTCGAGCAGGAATAGAAGGCCCAGCTGAAGCACCGCCCACCGGGGGAATCTGGAAGGGAGGTTGAAAATCACAAAGGGCAAATACATCAGAATACTGTGAGCAGTGTATCAGTGCAGAATGCTGTGTACAGTGTGAGAATGCCGAGGGCAGTGTATCAGTGCAGAATGCTGTGTGCAGTGTGAGAATACCGTGAGCAGTGTATCAGTGCAGAATGCAGTATACAGTGTGTGAATGCCATGGGCAGTTTATCAAGTGCAGAACGCAGTGTATAAATGCAGTGTATGCAGTGTGTCAGATGCTGTGAGATCAGTGTATTAGGTGTTGTGTCGTGCATCAGATTATGTGAAGCAGTGTATGAATGGTTTGAGGCCATTGTCAGAAGGACATACCGGAATACTGTAGAGGGCCAAAAGGTCGAAGGTCCGCTGCAGTATCCCCATCATGGAGGCATTCAACTCCACGGACTGCCGGGTGAACTCAGAAGACGCCTGCAAGAGTATAAGATACATCAGTATTCTGCGGAATATCAAATAAACTGAAATCAAATGCAGATGCAAGATGCAAAATGAAGTAATACATACCGGAGGCAAGTCGGGGATACCGGCTAACTCATGACCAGTCGGGGGAGGAGCAAAGGTGATCTGGTAGGTCGCCCCATCCTGCCCTCTATATGACAGTACAGTGGGCAAGGCGGGCCAGCCAGTCCCCCGTTCCCCCTGAGCTCCGCTCCTGCCATGCACTCGAGCCCTCCTCGATGTGCCCGCTTCAGCCCCAGCTCCCGCTCCAGCTGCCGGCGTCACTGGCCTCTCCCCCTCAGCTCGGTGACCACCGCTCAAGGGTCGTATAATATAGGTCCGGACGTACTCTGCGTAGTCGCCCTCACCTCTGTGACGCTCCTCACTCCAACCGACGGTGAAGTCCCTCATCTGCTGACGAGAAAACCTCTCGGTCTCCCTCATATCCTCAGGAGGGTGAACCGGGACTATCTGCTCCGGTAACCCTAGGGTCTGGCATAGGAAACGCTCACCCAGGTACCAAGCCCGACAGACCGGGCCCTCCAGTAAGATCCGGAAACGCGAGGTCTCATCGGCACCGGCAAACCGATCCCGCGTCATGGCTGGTAAAAGAGCCCAAGGCTGCCAGGTGATCTGAAAATGCAATACAGTTTGTTATCTACTGTTATTGAAATATGCAGTGGAAAGGCGAAGCTTAAATGAACTGCAAGTAAAACATACCTCTGCGGGGGTGATGGTGTCGAAGAAGCGGCGGAAGAAGCTGAATGTCTCTCGCGGCCTCCAGGTGCATCTCCCGTCAAAGCGACGCGAAAAAGGGACGACCAGAGGAGTCTCCGTGACTGGCACGGGTGCAAGCCTGGGAAAGTAGGCGTAAACCCACAACTATAGAGAAAACATCGATATGACTATCAGATGAAGCAGAATACAGAATAAAGCAGAAATGGCAGGGCCGTGTGTTGTGCAGTGTATTGTGTACAGTGTGCAGTGTGAGCAGTGTACAGTCAGTGTAGAGCAGAGTGTATGTGTGTGCCGTGTGTACAGTATACAGCAAGTGTAAAGCAGACTACAGTGTGTGCAGTGTACAGAGTACAGAAAATATAGAACAGAAATGAAAAGCGGAAAAGAAACGTACCTCCCAAGCACGCCAGTAGCCTCCGAGAAACTGTCCGCTGCCGCGGGAAGCTGAGCTCATATATCCGTAGAGAGTGGCCAGAGCGGCGCCACCCCAATCGTAACGCAAGATCCGCCTGACGTCCACCAGTGCGCTGAGCAGGCAGAGAGGCACGGTGTTCGCCCGGTCGGCGAAAATGGTCGTCCCAAACAAGAACATGAGGAAGCCGCGTGCGTATCTCTCCACGGCCTCCAGAGTCATCGGGGCTGCATCAACAAGGGTGGGCTGGACCCTGAACTGCACCTCGAACCAGGAATAGCGAACAAAACCTGGACGGGCGAGAGGTGGCACCTCGCCAAGCAGATAGATCTGAGCGACAGTCCACTCTTCCATGTCAATATCAAAGGGGATCGGATCACCCCCTACCCCGATGCCCGTGAGCATCGAGAAATCGTAAGGGGTCATCGTCATGTCCCCTACCGCGAAGAAATGGAATGAATCGGTGGTGTCCCACCACCTCTCCACCAAAGCGGCGAGGAGAGGTCTGCATGTAGTGAGCCTGGACAGTCCTCTGCAGAAAGCGCCGAAGCTCGCCTGGTCCACAATGCGACGGACCGCATCAGGAAGCTCGGCATACCAGTCCCGGACGCCGATGTTTCCATATCCACGGATGGTATGGGAATCCCCCTGTAATCAAAAGCAACAATTGCAAGGCAATATTCAAAATGCAGTTTTAAGAAGCTTACAGTGAACTACAGCGTGTGATGTGTCAGCGTGTTCGGGTGGTTCAGAACAGATGTAGCATGTGTGCAAGTTTGACAGATTTAAACAAATACCGGGTACCAGTGTGCTTACAGTGAACTACAGCGTGTGATGCGTCAGCGTGTTTGGGTGGTTCAGAGCAGATGTAGCATGGGTGCAAGCTTGACAGGTTTGAACAAAATACCGGGTGCCGGTGTGCTTACAGTGAACTACAACGTGTGATGCGTCAGCGTGTTCGGGTGGTTCAATACAGTATAGCATGTGTGCATATTTTCAGACTCAAGCAAATACTGGGTACCAGTGTGTATGCAGTGAAATACAGTGTGCGCCGTGTGTTTGGGTGATTCAGGGCTAGTGCAGTGTGTGTGCATGTGTCAGTCTCAAGCAGATATCAGTTGCACGTATGTTTACAATCAACTACAGTGTACAGGGTATCTTAGCTAAAGCGGTTAAAGAGCACAACTAGCTACGACAGTTTGGTATCCTACATTGCAGAAAGTAAAGCAGAGAAAAGAGAGTTACCTCGGAAGCGCCGAAGGACAGGTGGGAGGTAGGCTCACGCAGTAATAGCTCGGGTGGCGCGTGCCTCTCGAAGCTCCGAAACTGGCGAAGTCCGTCAGGGGGCAGAACATGAATCGCCGGCCGGTAGGTCGCCGGGTCGAACGGGCACTCGCTCAAAGGTAGGAGCTCGACCTCGGGATCCATCTCGTGATCCAGGGGAGTCCCACCCTGTGGAATATCGTCGGCCATGTCAAGAGTGATGAGAAAATAGCCGGAGGGAGGAAAACGGGGCTAGAATACGGAAAGTCAACCGAAAAGTCAACCCTCGAGAAAGTCGAAAATGACCGAAAAGGCCGGAATGTGAAAAAGGTACGGAAATCAAGAGGAAAGTGAGGGGAACAAACCCCAAAAAAGGTGGGAACGGCAAAAGAGGTACCGAAACAAAGATTTGTTCGATTGAAAATGTCCGAAACGCGAAGAAAATCGCGAATCTAAAGACGAAACGGGCGTAGAACGCGAAGAAACGGAGAAAAGAGGAGAGGAAAACACTCTAGAGAGAGAGGGTTTGGAATTTCGGCGAAGGAGGAAGTGAGAAATAGGGTTTAGAAACCCTATTTTAAAACACCCATGGTGAAATGTCGAATCTGCCCTGACTCAGGAACTTTTTGCCGGTCGGCAACATTTTGTGCCGGCCGGCAGAATATTGTGCCGATGGAATTGAATTATGGCCGGTGGACGGCCGGGGATACATTTTGATGGCCGGTGGGCATCCGGTGACCTCCTACAGTGATTTTGGAGCCTCCTACACCATTGTTTGAGTTATGTGTGGGGTCCAGGGCCTTTAGTGCTCAAAATAGTGCAAAACAGTGCATTTCCGACGCTCAACCGGCCTCCGTTGTGACCTCGGATCGTGTCTTCCATGCGTGGCACTCGAATTCGTGCAAGGTGTATCCTTTTTATATCCTTTTAGCTTTTACAAAAGCTCAAAAGTAGCCCCATGTGTATCGCACTGTTTTGTGCATTTCAAATCGATCGCACTGTTTTGTGCATTGCAAATCGATCGCACTGTTTTGTGCATTTCAAATCAATCGCACTGTTTTGTGCATTTCAAATCAATCGCACTGTTTTGTGCATTTCAAGTCAATCGCACTGTCTTGTGCATTTCAAACCATGGCACTGTTTTGTGCATTCGCGTTGTCTAACGCATCGCGCTGTTTTGCGCATCTCATTGCATTTCGCATGTTCATCAATTTCATTACTTGCGTAGACCGCATGTTAATTACATTACCTGTGTAGACCGCATGTTTGTAATCGATTTCATTACTTGCGTAGACCGCATGATAATTTCATTACTTGCGTAGACCGCATGATAATTTCATTACTTGCGTAGACCGCATGTTTTGAGTGCGTAAACCGCATATTTGTTAATTACATTACCTGCGTAGACCGCATGTTTGTAATCGATTTCATTACTTGCGTAGACCGCATGATAATTTCATTACTTGCGTAGACCGCATGATAATTTCATTACTTGCGTAGACCGCATGTTAATTACATTGCTTGCGTAGACCGCATGTTTTGAGTGCGTAGACCGCATATTTGTTCAAATTCCATTACTTGCGTAGACCGCATGTTTTGTTTGCGTAGACCGCATATTTGTTCAAATTCCATTACTTGCGTAGACCGCATGTTTTGTTTGCGTAGACCACATGTTTGTTCAAATTCATTACTTGCGTAGACCGCATGTTTTGCTTGCGTAGACCACATGTTCATTCAAATTTCATTACTTGCGTAGACCGCATGTATTGCTTGCGTAGACCGCATATTTGTTCAAATTTCATTACCTGCGTAGACCGCATGTATTGCTTGCGTAGACCGCATGTTTTGCTTGTGTAGACCGCATGTTTTGCTTGCGTAGACCACATGTTCATTCAATTCATTACCTGCGTAGACCGCATGTTTTGCTTGCGTAGACCGCATGTTCGTTCAATTTCATTACTTGCGTAGACTGCATTTAAAATATTTAGGTGGCGACTCTGTATCTGGCAAAGCAGTCCATGTTTGGCACTACTTTTTCAAAAATCTGTTTCTCAAAACGATTTGCTAGATTTGGACTCTTTGGTACAGATTAAGAACCGTGACACAAATCGAGTCCGAACTGTAGTAGCATGAGGCCCACGCGGGCGCGTCTACAGCTCCACTTACATGTCTGTGCTTTCACAGCATTGTTATGCTTCCTACTTGCTTTGCGTTGTCACGCATTTTCAAATACATTAATACGCGTGTTGTTAATCACATTGTACCTGTTGAGTTGTTTTCTTTGCAGGTACGATATTGTATGTACGGTTCATTTAAGGCTGGTGCAACCAGACGAACCGCACAGGTATTACGCGGTCTAGGAGACCCTAAATCCTCTGAAGGTGGAAGTCTTTCGGTGTTTGTCGTGCCCAAACGACTTTTGATAAGTTGCATTATACATGCATATTTTAAGTCGCATGTTGTTGTGCATTTCAAGTTCACTTGCATTGTTATGCGTTTCTCGTGCAATCTACGCGGTCTAGGAGACGCTAAATCCTCTGAAGGTTGCAAGCCTTTCGGTGTTTGTCGTGCCCGAACGACTTTTGATAAGTTGCATTGTGCATGCATCTCAAAAGCCGCGTGTTGTCGCGCATTCCATGCAACACACTGCATCACCTCCACCTACAGCTTGCGCCTTTCCATGATTGAGCTTGGTTTGGTATGTGCACATACTTTTCACGACGAAACATAGTTCAGTGGACCGTTCTATGTTAGCCGCGGCTTGTACGCATACATGCCTTTCCTAGGCAAGATTTGGTTTGGCCCGCGTGCCATATCCATTGTATCCATTTCTATTGTATTGTAGATTGCATGCATTCACTGCATCACCTCCACCTACAGCTTGCGCCTTTCCATGATTGAGCTTGGTTTGGTATGTGCACATACTTTTCACGATGAAACATAGTTCAGTGGACCGTTCTATGTTAGCCGCGGCTTGTACGCGTACATGCCTTTCCTAGGCAAGATTTGGTTTGGCCCGTGTGCCATATCCATTGTATCCATTTCTATTGCATTGTAGATTGCATGCATTTATTGCATCACCTCCGCCCACGGCTTGCGCCTTTCCATGTTGAGCTTGGTCTGGTATGTGCCTATACTTCTTGTGTCAAAGCATAGTTCAGTGGACCATTCTATGTTAGACGTGGCTTGTATGTGTACATGCCTTACCTAGGCAAGATTTGGTTTGGCCCGCGTGCCATATCCATTGCCACCTCCCCAGCATATCCACATATATATATTGCATTGTAATGTAATTTTTTGCATCCAGCATTAGGATCATTGTCCTTTCTCCAGCGGGTCGTTTCCCCACTTGTGTCAATTCCCCCCCAATACTCGTTCTTGTGTCTGTCTACGTTGCTCATAGTTCAGTAGACCGTTCTATGGTAGACAGACTTGTTACCTCCATCAATCTATTTGACATAGGTGTGGTTCCGAACCACTCATGATTGGATCATGATTCAATTTCTTTGCATATAGTTTGCATTGTTTTATATTACATTGCATTTTCATTTTCGTTTACATTATTTATACATTGTTTTGTATTTATTGCGTGATCATAAGTTATGTCCGGCTCTGTGCATTGTCTTGCATTTTGCCCCTGCCTCGGGCGCATATCTTGTTTGTCTTGCATGTTTGTCTGAGTCTTCGGCCTTGTCAAAAATGGGTCGTCTCTGGGCTTTGACATTCACTCCTGTCATTGTTATGACTTTCGAGTTCTGTCAAAGAGGGGCAACTGTAGACACCCCATTTTTGACCGTCCTCAAGACTCGGACGTCACCGCTTGAACACCCGGTGATCATCCATGTTTGTGTTCGTTTGGAGTTCCCAGAGGCCTCGGCTCGCGCGCCTTGCCTCAGGATCCCCGAACTCGACTGTTTAGTGTCTGGTTTTACACCAAGCACTTGTGTTTTGCCTTGGAGGGGCAAGGAATGCCTTGTGAGGCATCCCCACACACCACCGGCCATAGCCAGAGGCCACCGGCTGGTTTTTGCTGCCATCGGCAATGTATATTGCCGGTCGGCACTATTTATTGCCGGTCGGCACTCCCTTTTGCCAAAATAGCATTTTTGAGCAGCCGACTACTGTTCATCTACTTTTGCAAATATTTTATCACAGCTGTCTTGCATTTGGCTCCCCTCCATACACGTGTATGGAGGGATCTCTCTCTTTAGAAGCTTGTCTTGTAAGCTTTACAAGACAAAAGGCTCTATAAGAGAGGGTCTTCTCTCCTGGCCTTAAGGGTTAGACACTTTAGACATTTTAGAGAGTTTAGACA
>NW_021024950.1:0-40172 GCF_004153795.1 Camellia sinensis
TAGAGGAAGATCAACTAATTAAACTCCTTTTTGGCATGGGCCTATGACACAGAGGTAGTCATACTTTTTTGAAAATGGCATTCCAGGAAATATTTAACTTAGGTAGTGGAAAATAGGAAAAAAATAAAACCTTTCTTAACCTAAGGATCTGGATTTAATTGGAAGAAAGAAAAGAACGAAGCAGCACTATTGACTGAGGGCATATCAATAAGACTTACAACAACTATAACAACAAAAAGGGTCAATCCTAGAGAATTTAAAGTGAAGATCTCGTTCTTGAGGAAAAATGCTTAGCAACAAGAAAAGATCCCAGAGAAGGTCAAGCTTAGCCCAAACTTGGAGGGACTGTACAAGATCATCCGATGCCGGCGCATTGAGGCATATCGACCTAGAAGATTGTAGATGGCAAGCAGTTGCTTAAGACCACCCTCGAACACCAGTAACTTGAAGTTTTCTTTCATTCTTTTGGATTAAATTGAGCTCGGCTTTTTCGCGCCCCTTTTTGGAAGTTTGCAAAAAAGAAGGCCCTTATAGTTCAGAACTCCAGGCAGTTCTGAATCCAACTCGCCAAGTGTAATTGGTGAAATGAAAACACCAAAAGAAGTCCAAATCTTGACAAATCTTTTTGGAAAATCGATGTTGAATCAAAAAATGCCAAAAAAATGAACTTGTTTCCAGATATAGAGTCACCACCTAAAATATTTTATTTTTTGGAAAATTTAGGTAACCCATTGACTCGTTGTCAAAGGCCATTGGGTTTCGTCTATCCACCGAGATATGTCTCGGCTCGGGAACTTAGGTACGAGAGGGGAAGGTCAGAATGAGCACCTCTGGCTCCCCCGATCAAAGATCGGCCTCTTACTAATCATGATACGATTTTATCAACATTTATTATGCTCTTGTTTCCAGTTATTATGCAGCCATTTTACTATTGATGCGTGCACACCAAAGTTTTAGACTAGTTTGCCTGATTGGAAAAATTCAATTTCATGTTTGTTTTTTTGAAAAGGGTTTGATTGCCACCTAAACAAAGTGGCGCTTAAAGTTTGTGAACTTTGCCCTGACAAAAGTGCGGCTTAAACGTACATCATGAATCATTTAAATTCAAGCAACGACCTTCATCTACAGGCACTCAAACAGTTTAACAAAGTAAGGCACTTAGCTTATGGAAAGCATGCTAGATATGGCGAACATCAACATTTCATGGCAAATATGCTAAACACTAAAAAAAACTCACCTCAGTACTCCAAGCCAAAATAAAACAAAAGAGTAGAAAAAAAAACATGACTCCTAACTATGCAAAAAATGGCTAGTGCAACGCATTGAAAAATGCAACTAAAATAGGCTCAGCTACTTAAACATATTACTTGCAACAATTTCATTGCATCTAAAACACATTATTCAACGAGGATTTGAATTGACAAATGCAGTTGAATGATAAACGAGCCACAGTGCATGAAAGACAAATGAATGGATTACAAACATGCGATATGCTAAATGAACATGTCCCTATCTAACCATCAAAAGCGGATTTAAAAAGGGAGGAAAGACGTCTGTATCTGGAAGACATACACATTATTACATTACGCTCTCACGGAAGGAGAGTCCGAATGAATAAACTAGCTAAAAGCTAAACTACTTAATAATTATTACAAAAACTTGAATGAATTAACTAACTTCTAAGCTAATTAAATAAAGAATTTACTGGGCTAAGCTAATTAAATATTACTACACTTGACGAACTAATTTAATTAACTACTTTAAGCTAATTAAATAAGTACAATGCAAAACTAATTAACTAACTACGTTAATTAATTAATTATGAAGCCACTAATTAAACTAGTTAACTAAATGACAAATGAATAATTTAAAATAATTAACTTCTCCGGGAAGCGAAGGAGGCCCATGCATTGCTCGGTTCCACCCAAAGAACATCTACTGTTTGCTCCAAAAGCCTCTATGTCGCAACCCTTGCACCGTTTCTTCTCCAGATCAACCTGCTATGCTTCACAAACACACTCTCAAAAATTCATTTGGTGCTGGTTGTGGACTCACGCTTTCACCTTTTTCCACGCCCCGCCTTTCGGGAAGGTTTGAAAAGAAGGCCTCACAGTTCGGACTCCCGTGGTTCTAAATCTAGTCTCACAAAGTGCAATGTGAAACTGATAATCACCAATGAGTCCAAATTCGGAAAACCTTTTTGGAAAATTGATTTTAAATCAAATAATGCCAAAATTGGACTGCTTTTCCAGATACACAGTCGCCACCTAAATATTTTGTTTTAGGAAACTTTAGGAAACCCTGACTCGTGCCAAAGGCCACGTGTCTGTCATCTCCAAAGTTTCCTTGGCTCAGGAACTTGGGTACGAGGGGGAAAGGAGATAAAATGAGCACCCCTGCTTACCCGATCAAAGATCGGCCTCTACTAATCATGATATGATATTTTATAAACATTATGTGCTCTTGTTCCGATTGTTAAACTAACTTTACTATGTGATTCACGCATACAAGTATAGACTAGTTTGCAAGACTTGGAACAATTCAACTCATGTTTGTTTGCGAAAATGGTTTGAATTTGCCACCCTCAAGTGGGCTTAAAAATGCGGATTTGCCACCAAACATAGTGGGCTTAAAACAAGATTTGCCACAACAAAGTGGGCTCAAAACTTACATTCGTTGAATCGTTCCAATTCAAACAACAAGTCTTCATCCACGGGCATTCATACACTTTAGCATTTATGCACATAGCCTCATGGCAAGCATGCGAAATATAGCAATATTGCAATCACACTCATGCAAGTATACTAAAGCATAAAAGATTCATTGAGTACTCCAAGCCAAAACCAAACCTAGTTAGAAAGATGCATGATCCTAACTATACAAGATGCCTAATGCAATGCATGCAATGTAAAATTAATAGGCTCGGCTACTTAATCATGGTATTTGCAACACTTTGATAGCATGCTTTGAAACATGTATTCAAAGAAGTATTGAATTGATAATGCAGTTTGAACGATGCGCCGAGCCACGGTGCATGCAAGACAAATGAATGGATGCAAGCATAAGGTATGCTAATTGAAAATGTCTCTAATCTAACCATCAAAAGCGATTAAATAAAAAGGAGAAAGACGTGGGGTTGGAAGACATACACACACGCACACATACACTTATTACAATATTGCGCCCTCACGAAGGAGGGTTCGAATGAATAAGCTAGCTAGCTACACTAATTAAGCTAACTAATACAACACTTGAAATGAATTAACTAACTATTCCAAGCTAATTAATTATTACAAACCAGAATCGAATAACTAGTTACACTAACTAATTAATTACAACAATTGAATTAACTAGCTATTCTAAGCTAACTAAAATGATTAAATAATTAACTATCTAAGCTAATTAAATAGTTACAACACTTGCATGAATTGGCTACCCCTAATCAGCTAAGCAAAGTAACTAAATGGCCTCGGGAGGCAAGGGGCATATGCATGCTTGGTTGGTTTCCATCTGAAAATGCCACAGCCTCACTGCTGTAAGACTTTGTTTGCACACTTGAACACCAAAGAAGCCACCAACTTCCAGAACACCTCTGCTCCTCTTTTCAATCACACTGAGCAATTTTCTTCATTGATGGCCAGTCAGCTACCAATGGTGGTCGTCAGCTACCATTGGTGGCCGGTCAGCTACTGCTGGTGGCCGTCGGCCACCACTGCCTTGAACTTCCTTTTGCTGCAACAGAGGGGAAATAGAGGTAAAGCAGTGTATTCTCAAGGAGTGTTAGTACTGTGACGCTCCTTATCATCACACAAGTTCAAAAGAGTGTAACTCTTGGCCCTCAAACCATCAACCAAGCAATTTCCATGCATGATGGCTAAGGAACCAAGCTTGTACAAGCTTAATGAATGCACAACAAAACTTAAAAAGACCACCACTCTATCATGCATGATCAAGGGTGATGGTGACCAAGGAAAGTGGCACATTTCATCACTTTTGAGTATGAAATGTCTCATTTTCCTTACATTCGAATAAACGTCTGATTCGAACACATGCAATGCCACATGAAAGATGCTTAGCTTGCCTCTTTTACTTGTTCATTTTGTTTACTCATTTTACATTATCGATTCATTCTTTAATCGATTAAGTCCATTGGTGACTGTTCTCTAATGGAAAGAGGGCTTAAACCAAAGGTGCCTTGGGCATGAAAGAGACCTCATGCCGTTGGTAATGAACCCCCAAAGGGATTAAACCATCAAGCATAAATGTCTCAATTTTACACTTAAGCAAACAAGGGGTTTAAAACCACTTGCAAAGCAAACAAAAGGGTGAAGACTTAAGGGAGATTGCAGAGATTAAAGTGCTTAAGTGAAAAACAACACTAAAACATGCTATCAACTCAAAACAATGATGAATAAAGCACTAAAACATCAAGCTAGTAAAGGAATATAAAACTACAACTATGCAAAACAAGCCTAAATTGAATTAACCAGCCCAAAACAGAGCCAAAACAGGTCAAAACAGAGGCAAAAACATGCTGGACTTAAGCTAAAGTAAGCTAGAAAAGCATGCTAACTCATGAAGCTAACTAGGCATGCAAACAAGACACAAGGAGGGGAGGCTAACCCCTTCAATTTTGTACTTCAAAACAAGGTTTTTACCACTGAAAAAATTCTGAGATTCAGTGGTTAAAAGGCCCAAAAAAGTTGCTTTGAAAGTGAGGAAAGATAGCACAAAAAGCTTAACAAGCTAAGTAGCCAAAAGGGTGGACAACCCCCTAACTCAAAAAAGCTCAAACCACCATTTTTAGGTCACAGAAATAGAGTTTTTTATAGTTCAGAAAAAGCCTTAAAACAGTTGAAAATGATAGGAAAATAAGTATGCACAATAAGCTTAAATAAGGTAGGTGCTCTACCTTTGAAGCAAAGCACAATTTAGGCACAAATCCAAGCTTAAACCTCCTTCCAAAGCCCAAACAAGACTCCAAGGGACCTCAGCTCAATGGTGGTCAAGTTTGGTTAAGGGTTGGAATGCAAAAGTGTGGAGGAACCAGGGCCGACCTTGAGTTTTTGGGGGCCTAAGGCGAAATAATTTTTCGGGGCCTTTTAGATATTCATAAAAAATAAAAATAAAAATAACCCTGTTTGGTTTAGAATTTTCAAAAATAATTATTTGAGTTTGCAATTCGTTTTATTTTTTATATTTTTTGTATTTGGCAACTTTTTTTTTTTTTTTAAAAAAACACAAATATTTTAGTTTTTCGGTGTATCTAAATTAGATGTATCTACAAAATAAATAAATAAAATTGCGTAAAATATTTGAAAAGCCACTAAAAAACACATAAATAGGCCATAAAGAGAGAAGAAAAAAAATAGGCCCCATAGACATATATATATATATATATATTATTTTTTAATTGGGCTAACAACTAACACGTATAAATATTTTTTAATTGGGCCTTTTATCAATTGGGCCAAATAGAACTTTTGAGGCATTTTAAAATAGCCTAAATTAATTAAACAAAATTAGGCCATTTTGAATTTTTGATATAGTACAAGATAATGAATTTGGGCCTAATTTTTGGGGGCCTAGGCACAGGGCTCACTGGCCTTAGCCCAGGGCCGGCCCTGGGAGGAACTAGGCAATTCAGCACAAAATATCAAGTGAGAGAGAGAAAGCTAGAGAGAGAGAGAGAGATATTTTTGGTCTAAAATCTTTTAAACCTCAAAAATGGGGGAGGAACCCCCCTATTTATAGAAAAACAAGTTTTGAGCTTGTGAACATCTCACCATACAAGTGTATGAAGATGCAGCTCAGTGAGCAACTGTTGGTCGACAGATCATGCAATGAGGGACCAATGGTCGTTGGCCACCACTGGTAGTCGACAAGCACAAGCCATGGTCGACAGATCCAAGGGCTGGCTGACAGGTCACCCTTTCTTCCAGGTGAGAGGCAACAAGCTCTTGGTTGAAAAACATGCACAAAACAAATAAGGTTTAGAGGCTCAAAGACAAGGCGTTCCACCGAGGACTTCGGGCGCTTAAAACGAACACAAACAAGCACAATCATCGAGTGCACAAACGATGGCATCCAAGTCTTGAGGACGGTCAAAAATAGGGTGTCTACAGTTGCCCTTCTTTGACAGAACTCGGAAGTCATGAAATGACGTGAGTGAATGTCAAAGCTCAAAGACAACCTATTTTTGACAAAGCCGAAGACTTGGACAAACAAACAGACAAAACAAAACAAAGAACGGTTGCACCCGCAGACTACCTACGTATCTCTTTGCAAGGAATCAAACCAGCGTAGTTCTGGGGCAAAATGCAAGTGATATGCACAATGCAAGAATATAACTTGTGATCATGTAATGAGGCTGTAATGAAACATCTAGATGCAAGTGTTATGCAAAGAAATGTCATATTTAAACAAACCGAAGTAAGGTATAGAAACCTCTAACATGAATAGAAGTATGTAAACATGAACCAAACCACAATTCATGCAGAAAGGATGTAAGAAAATTATGCAAACTTAACTACGCATCACGTAGGAAAGGCAAAGAATAACACAATCACAGATGCACCCAAGGTGTCAAACGAGATTCTAACGCGTTGCACACAAAAGGAGAAAAGGATGGCTGGACATCGAGACACACCCAAATGTTTTAACCCGAAGTGTCCTCACACGTCGCATGCGAGAGGAGAAGAGGTAGTGAGAACAGCGGAACGCACCCACATGTCTCTAAACTGAAGCATCCTAACACGTCACACGCAAGAGGAGAAAGAGGTGATGAGAACACCGGGACTCGCCCAAATGTCTCTAAACTAAAGCATCCTAACGCGCCGCACTCGAGAGGAGAAAGAGGTGATTAGAACATTGGGACTCGCCCAAATGTCTCTAAACCGAAGTGTCCTAACGCGTCGCACGCGAGAGGAGAAAGATGTGATGAGAACATCGGGACTCGCCCAAATGTCTCTAAACTAAAGCGTCCTAACGCATCGCACGCGAGAAGAGAAAGGGGTGATGAGAACGTCAGGACTCGCCCAAATGTCTCTAAATCGAAGCGTCCTAACGCGTCGCACGCGAGAGGAGAAAGAGGTAATGAGAACATCAGGACTCGCCCAAATTTCTTTGAACCGAAGCATCCTAACACGTCGCACGCGAGATGATAAAGAGGTAATGAGAACATCGGGACTCGCCCAAATGCTTTTAACCAGAAGGAGTGGTGATAAGCATCGGGACATGCCCAAATGCTTTTAACGAAAAGGAGCGGTGATAAGGATCGGGACACGCCCAAATGTTTTTAACTAAAAGAAGCGGTGATAAGCATCAGGACACGCCCAAATGCTTTTAACCAAAAGGAGCGGTGATAAGCATCGGGACACGCCCAGATGCTTTTAACCAAAAGTAGCGATGATAAGCATCGGGAGACACCCAAATGCTTTTAACCAAAACAAGGAGTTTGAATGACAAGAATGATCTCACCAAAGCTCCTCTGAATGAACCGTACGTACAATATCGTACCTGCTTAAGAAAGAGACTTAACAGACATAGAATAGTAAGGGTGCATGTTCTATACAAGACGAATAACGATGACACAATGTTAGAGACATGTTTTATGAAAAACATACGAGAAACAAAACAGAACCATATTCTATGCAACGAGAACTAGAGCATGTTCTATGCAACATCAGAATGCATATTTAATGCAGCAGTACAAAATGCATGTTCTATGCATGATCAATAGTACAAAATGCATATTCTATGCAAGATTAGCAAATGCACATCCTATGCAAGATCAGAATGCATATTCTATGCAAATGGGAAATGGAAGCATGCTCCATGCAAATGCGAGAAATACACATTCTATGAAAGATCACATGTGAAATGCACGTTCCATGCAACGACAAAGAGATATACATTCTATGCAATGACAAAAGCGTGTTTGATAAAACCGACTCAGTCGGAACTTCCAATTTACCTCTCGAAAGAGTTGCATACGTTTTAAAAGGATACACCTCATTGATGTTGATTGGTGATGAATCATGCACCGAAGACACAGTTCAGAGCTTCCGCAGAGACAATTTGAGCTTAAAAGTGAACTTTTCTTACACTTTCTCGAGAACGGAGGACATAAAACTACAGAAACACCCAATGTAGAAGCACTGGGAACCTATCGGCCATAAGGGGAGGTTACCCGCCACCAGTCGGCCACACCAAAATGTTGTCGGCCACCAATGGTGGCTGTTGGCCACCAATGGTGGCCGGTCGGCCACTGATGATAGCTTCGGGCCATTTTGGTCTTTTTACGTCGGGTCTTTAAATACACACTCTCAAACTTCATTTCCACACACCTCCATTGCCAAAAATCCTCCCTTTCTCTCTCTAGACATTTATTTCCTCGAGATTCGCGCTTCATACACGTTTTCCAATGCCCCACGAACGTTTGATTCGCTAAAACCTCTTGATTTTCTTCGTTTTGAACCGATTGGAATTTGTTTTTGGTGTTTTTTCTTGGAGTTTCACTATTTGAGGCTCGTTCCCCTCAAGTTCTTCTTGGGTTCAATAACCTTTTCTGGGCTTTGACTTTTTCTTTCATTTTTCTCTCTCCTAGGGTTGACTTTTGTTGACTTTTGGCATTCTCCACCCATTCTGCTTATTTTTGCCCACTTTCTCACCTCCCTTCCAGATGGCAGACGACATTCCCCATGACGGAGCTTCTCTAGGGATGGAGGCAGATCCCGAGTATGTACCATTACCACCCAGGGTTCGACCATTTGACCTGGAGACATATCATCCTGAGTTGCATGTGCTACCGCTCGATACTATTCGTCATTTCAGAGGTTTTGCACGAGGCGTGCCGGAGGATCTCTTGCTACGAGAGCCAGAGTCTCATTTATGCTACGGCGCCAGCGAGGTATACACTGTCTTCTTACATTTTCCATAACGTACCTTGAATTTCTTGCATAGATCACGCTTACGCTGTCTTTCATCTGTTTATCTCAAACACATTCTTACACTGTATTTCTTACAGTACCTTCTCAAACACATTCTGATTATAGGAGGACTCTCACTCTATTTGAGGATACGGAGCCAGATCTGCGAGGGAGTGGTATATGGACCTTCCCGTTGGCATCCGCCAGATTATCGATGAGGCCAGATTTGGCTTATTCTGCATGGGACTATTGCGTCTCATAGTGAGCAGGACCTTACTTGGTGCACTGGTAGAGAGGTGGTGGGACACCACTAACTCTTTCTACTTCTCTACCTCAGGAGACATAACGATGACTCCCTATGACTTTGTTATGCTCATCGGCATCGAGGTAGAGGGTCAGCTAATCCCTTATGATACAGACATGGCCGAGTGCGAGGCTGCCTGGATCTACCTATTGGGGGTACGCCCACCTCTCTTTTGATCAGGGATGGTTCGATATACTTGGTTTGTGGATCATTTCAGAGGAACAGAGCCAGAGACCCTAGAGGAGATCGAGCAGTACGCCCAAGGCCTCTTGATGTTCCTTTTTGGCACCACTTTGTTTGCCGACAGGGCAAACACTGTCGGGCTATATCTCTTGAGTGGCTTAGTGGACTTGTCTTGGGTCCGACTTTATGCCTGGGGCAATGGTGGCCTCGCTACCTTATACGGCTATATGAGCTCCACAACCCGCAGGAGCGGGAACAGTGTCAGCGGCTACTGGAGAGCTTGAGAGGTATGCTTTACATTTCTACTTTACATTTCCTGCCGTGCTTTCTACTTTGTACTTTCTGTACACTGCACACACATAGTTTGATCTCTGCTTTGCATTTGTACTTTCTGTACGCTGCACTATACACTTTGCTTTCTCCATCGTCCCTGTATTCTGCGTTCATTGCACATTGCACACATATTCTGCTTTCCACAGTACTTGTGTTTATCTGTTATATACTCACTGTTGCCCTTTTGCTTTTTTGTAGCTATGGATATATGCATATTTTCATACCCTCACTCCCGAGCCGGAGGTGGAGATGCTTGTTGTTGTACCTTACTCTCATCGGTACGACAGCTGGTGCGTGAGGAGGACCAAGGAGACCTTCTCATTCTTCTGCCGATATTTTGACACGGTGACTGTAGCAGAGGTAACTCAAAACTCACAGTTATTTCTACTTTACTTCAGCTCTGATTCATATTGCATATCTAATGGCAACTAACAATCTGTGTATTTGCTATCTGCAAATCTCGTGGGAGCCCTAGGCGAGGATGCCTGAGGGTGTCAGGTACTAGTTTGTTGGCGCTCGGGGCGCTTCACATTACCGTCTTGTACTCGAGGGACCAGTAGGCTGAGCCTAGTTCTTAGGCAAGCGCTTCCTATGCCAGACCTTGGGTTTGCTGTTGCAGGCGGTTCCTATGCTACCTCCGCCATCCATACGGACTACAGAGAGTCTCTCCTCCCAAGAGGTGATCGACTTTACATGAGGCATGGATGCCGACTACTTTCTTGGAGAGGGGGACTATGCGACATATATCCAGTGGCATCTCATGCCTCCCTTGATGGGTACTCGTGCTTGTGCAGGGAGAGCAGCAAATGCCCCTTCAACAAGCAGGGCTCGAGCACCGAAGGGTAAGGCTAGAAAGGTGTCCTCCGTCAAATAGGGCTTCGGTTGACCTGCACTTCCAAGCGAGTTGACATGTTGGTGACACACTAGAGAGGCCTATAAGATTCCTATTGAGGCTACACCGGTCGGGCACAGATATATTAGAGTGGTTGATTCACCTCCGGTATGCACTACAGTTCTCATTTTTTCCATTCTCGCTCAGATATATTGATCATTCCCAATATATTTACAGGCACCGGCAGGGTACGTCGAGGGATTGCTCGAGCTAGTAGCTTCATTTGAGAGGATGATATTGAGGAGAGAGGCATTGCTCGGCTTTTACAACATTCAGGTACTTTCTTCAGTTTTCTTCCATTCCAGTTATCAAATTTCTACTGACACACTGAAACTGACATTTCAACTGAACACTTCCCCACACTCCATTCACACATTGTATCTAACCTCTGCATCACATCAGATATACCTGCTATTACTAATATGAACTATCCTTTCAAGTTTCACCCGTACCGATGGGACTAGCAGCACCTGTACCAGCGGTGCCCCCTCCGGCGGCAGGGAAGAGTAAAAGACAAGCTCCAACACGTGGCCGAGGGAAACGTTGTGGTCGAGATCAAAGGTGTGATAACCCTGTTCCGTATTATGCTAATTGGTCCTTATTATAAATGTGATTATGTGTTTGATATGATTTTGTGTGCCATTTTGTGAGAATATGTGGTTTTGAATTTCTATCTGTTCACCGTAGGAATATCTGTTTGATTATCTGCTTTGGAATTTAAATTGAAGGCCTTATTGGCCACAGAAACTAAAATTGATTGCGCCATTATGATTGGCGAAATTTTTAGAGCCTACGGTGAAATTTAATTAGAAATTGATTCGAATCAAATTAATTAGATGAAATTAAGGATATAGTGCCCAATTATTTAAATGTTATAATTTTGATTAGTGGGGCTTTTATTTAAAGGGGCATATACACTCTCATTTGTTTCTTTGAGCTCAAAATCTGAGTTATACATTTCTGAGGGTGAGAAGGCCGGCTAGAGAGAGAGAGAGAGGGGAGAATTGTGCAATTTTGTTCAAGAAACTTGGTGATCTTGAAGGCACACTCAAGAATTTACCATAAATTGTGAGAATTAAGGCTCCTAGGTGAGTAAGCAACCATTGACTCATGGATTTTAGTTTGTAAATTGTGTATTCAAGCTAGTTGGGTAGTCAAGAGTGAGAATTGAAATGAAATTGAGTTGATCATGTTGAATTGAAGGTCAATGTATGCATGCATGTAGGAAATTGCTATGAATTTCCATGTTTGGGCATAGAGTATGTAATCCATGTTGATTTTTGATTGAGGTCCATGTATTTGATCATCTCTTCACCAATTAAGTTGAGAATAATGAGTATCTCCCACATGCAAGTACAAACCATGGAGGTGTTGGTCTTGAATGTTTGAATTTAATGTGTTGGTGATGAGTTTGGGTCAATTTGAGCCATGCATGTGTTTGATTCATGGAATTGAGCTTCATAATGTGGTAATTTAGTGTTTGCACCATGTTAGTACATGTATATGTGGAGTTTGAGCTGAAATCATGCATTTAGAGCTTTTGAATATCAAGTTGAAGCTCAAGAACATGTTCTGGAAAACCCAAAATTTTTTATGTCCGCTCGAGCGAGGGAACCGCCGCTCGAGCGGGAATTACAAGCTCCCAGTATTTTCTGTAGACTTGACGTCCGCTCGAGCGGGGAAGTTCACACTCGTGCGGGGAGCTATGTAGACCGAGTGCGCGCTCGAGCGTCCGAGTGTGCGCTCGAGCATAAATTTGATGCATCCAGCACTTTTGCAGACCTCATGGGTCTGCTCGAGCGGGAAAGTCCACGCTCGAGCGGGGACTCTGCTTCTGAAAATTTTGAAAGGTGCATTCTGTGTTTCGTTTTCCGTTCTATTTCACTTGTAAGTACTCTTAGGCATGCATTAAGCATTGTAAATGAATTAAAGGGATAAGAATAAAGCCTAAGGAGGAATATGTGAATTAAAGAACAGATTGAATCATTTGTGACCTGTATGTGTTATGTGATGTGTAGGGTCAAGCTCCAGGGCAAACCAACCAACCGATCACTGTGAGTAATATCTTGACAAAGATATCTGAAATATGTTGTTGTCCAATTGCTAACTTCTATGTAAGTTTATAAGTTTGTCAATTTGATTGGTGGACAATGTTTGCTATGCCAAATGAATGGGCCAAAGGCCAGTTTGACATGAAAGTATGAATGGGCCGAAGGCCAGTTTGACATGAAAGTATGAATGGGCCAAAGGCCAGTTTGACATGAAAGTATGAGTGGGTCGAAGGCCAGTTTGACATGGAAGTATGAATGGGCTGAAAGACAGTTTGACATGAAAGTATGAGTGGGCCGAAGGCCAGTTTGACATGAGTGAATGAATGAATGGGCCGACGGCCAATCTGACATAAATGAACGAATGGGCCAGAGGCCAGTATGATTTGAACGAATGAATGAATGGGCCAGAGGCCAGTATGATTTGAATGAAAGAATGAATGGGCCAGAGGCCAGTCTGACATGAATGGAAGATAAATGGGCCGAAGGCCAGTTTGACATGAATGGATTGGGCCTGAGGCCGTCTGAAGTGTTTGGAACCGAAGTCACTTGATCTATGGCTATTTATATACTAGATAGAAATATGAATTGGGCCTAAGGCCGTCCAATGTATATTGTTCCAATGCATCTTCTTTAATTGATATTATTCACTGGGCTTTCGCTCACGCTCATTCATGTGTTTGTAGGTGAGCCAAGAGAGGTCCAGATCCAGCCTCAGTAAAGTCTGTGAGGAACAACCAAGGTTTTGGAGAGTCAGCTCTTGCGTCTCACGCACGAGACTTGTCTTCGCCCTTTTGTTATGTATTTATATTTTGTCATGTTGGCGAAGACTTTGAATCTGTTGTATATAGTTTTCATGGGTTGACTTAAACTTAAATGATCCTGTCTGTACAGAACCTTATGTTGCTATACTTTCTGTTGTGAGTTATTAACATGTATGTGTATGGTTTGTTATGACGTGCCATGTAAGCACAGCTCTATGGACAAAGTTTTAAATTTTGCTTCCGTTTGGCCCCTTTACTCTGATGAGTTATGTTTGTTTTGATTTGAGGCTGTAGGTAATCCCGTGATTACTGACTAGTCATGGCCTAAACCCATAAGGGCGGGTTCGGGTCATGACAAAAGGAGCCCTTTAGAGCCTATCATAAGCGATGACGATGATGGGACCAGCGAAACTGAGGAGGCTGTAGGTCAGCACGCTGAGTCATCTGAGAGCAGAGACAATGATGCTGGCTCAGGTTCTGCTAGTAGAGATGATGTTGAGCCAGGCTCTGAGGCAGAGAGCGACGATGACTCTGCTTTAGATTCTGGTTCAGAGGGAGGTACATGCAACAGCGTTGACAAAGACAGCTCTGAGTCTGTACCTAGGAAGAGGACGAAGATGGCCTCTCAAGACTGAGATGGCTGGTGCTGATTCATATGTTTTTGCTTAGTTTCTTTTTTCTAGTAGTGTTAGCACATTGTATATCTTAGACAGTTTTATTTTCTTTAAAACTTGTACTCTTTTGTAAAAAAGTAACCGTGATCGGAATGAAAACCAACTTTTTGTATGAAAAAAGTGTTGTATTTTGTATCCTGAGCACCACACGAGCACCACATTGCATAAAAACAAGATTGATGGACATTGAACATCGTATTAGCACAACCTTCTTAATCAAGTAATGAACCGACCAACACTGAACAAACAGAGTAAAACAACTCGATGAACAACTAATAACAACAACTCGATAATCAAAACAATACAAATACAACTCCATAAGCAAAACAAATACAACTCGATAAACAAAACAAGAAAAATTCAACTCGATAAACAAATTAAAACAAAACAGCTCAACAAAGCTAACCAAAACAAGACAACACAATGCACAAAGAGCAGAACAAAACACAGGTTCTCAGCACTCTTAACATACAGGTTGACCACAACACAAACCAGGTGGCCATCGACCATGAACAAAGGTTGTCGGCCACCAGTGGTGGCCGGTCGGCTACAAAAGGTGGCCGTCAGCCATCACCACTGGATGGTCGGCCATCAGTGTGAGGGACCTCCAAATTGTTGCCACCTGTCTTCCACTCAGTTCCTTATCTTGTACAAAAGCTGGGACTTCGTAATTTCTTCATTCTAGCGCTGTTTTTGGCACAAATGGAGCCATTCTTTATCGAACAACTTTCAAATTGGATTGCAACTTTAGATGGCTCGGAAAAAGTGCATTTCTGGGATTTCGGGATAAATGCACTATTCCCGTTGAGTCGCTCTCCACTATGTTTTCTGTTCCTTCAGGCTGCGGTGTAGACACCCCATTTTTGACAGTCCTCAAGAATCGGTTATGCTTGTAGGTACATTCGGACACAAGTTCGATTGCTCGTCAGGTATTCGACTTTTGCGGCGGAACGTCATAGGTTTGAGCTTTCCAAACCCTATATCTTTTCTGCCCCATTCTTGGACCATGACTTGGTCCTTTCAGAATGTGTTTCTTGGTGCATTGCTGGCCACCTTTTGGCCCTGCCGGCATTCACTTTGTTGCCACCGGCCACTGATTGAGCCTGCTGGCCATCCCTGATGGCTGGCAGCACCCCTGTCTCAGCAGGTTTCACTCCAGATCTTTTGAGCCAGCTGGAATCCTTTTATCTGCCCTTCATACACGTGTATGGAGGGATGATGCTCTTGCCAAGCTTCTTGAAGAAGCTTTGCTTTGCTTTTCTTCTATATAAGGAGAGAGCCTCTCTCCTTTGTAGAGGTTCAGCATTTTTGAGAAGAAATATCTCTCTCTCTCTCTCTCTCTCTCTATTGTTGTTCATTTGTGCCTTGAAGTCCATTTTCCTTGCACTTTTACACGACAACACTTAGAGATACACCACCATCTTTGGGTTGAGGTTCTTGGGAGGACTTCTTGAGCTCTGAAAGTGAGTTTTTGGCCCCTGAGGTTGTTGGTTTCGAAGTTGATCTTCAAGGGTGAGTTTCTTCCCCTTTTTAGCACTTTTTGTACCTCATTTTGGCTATCCTTGCATATTGTTTTAGGCCTTTCTTTCAACTAAAAAAAGTCTTGTATTTAAGTTCTTTTGAAGTTTGTTTAAGGTCTTTTGGCAGTTGAGGGTATTCAACCCACTTGTTGCCCTTGTTTGGCCTTGTTTTGAGCCATGCCTTAAGGCCTCCGAGCTAGCCTTGGTTTGGCCTTATAACCACTAAAATCCAGTGGATTTTCAGTGGTAGGCATGTGGTTTTGAGGACTCAAATCAGAGGGGGTGGCCCCCTCTCTTTTGGTTTTTGTTTGCTTGCATTTTTGGCCTTCCAAAGGAGCATGCCTCTCTGTACTTTTGAGGCTTGGTTCAGGCCCTTTTTTGTGACTTTTAGGACCTGCCTTGGCTCTTTCCATGGCTTGTTTGGTCACCTTTTGCATGTATCTTGTATGTGTAGTGTAATCCCATTTGTAGCTCATCAAAGTAGCATGTTTGCCTAGCTTGTGTTGAGTCCATTTCACTATGTTTTTGGTGATTTTTTACCATGCCATAGATCTATTTTGGGTTGGTTTTGTCACTCCATGCATGTGCAATACACTTGTAGTGTAAATCTCATAAACTAGCTTTATATGCTTCTTGCTTTAGCATGTCATCCTAGCTTATGTTCAGTCCATTTCAACATGTATTTGGTCATCATTTGGCATGTCATGACTCTATCTTTTGCTGGATTGGTCGTATTTCGCATGCTCCATATACTTGTAGAACAAATCTTGCTTACTAGCTTTATGTGCATGATGCTTTGACTCATCATCCTAGCATATTTTGGCTTTCCTCCAGCATGATTTTGTTCTTATTTTGAGGTGTTCAAAAACTATTTTGGGCTTCCATGGCCATGTCACTCATACTTTGTATAGCTATAGTGTAAATGCTTAGACTAGTCTTGGGTTTTGAGGCCCCTACCATGCCATACATGTGATGTTTGCATGCTTTGCCATCATTCTAAATGTTATTTTAGTCCATGAAATGTGGCCATACACTTGCATTTGACATGCCTTTAATGCCTTGAAGGCTTGGCCCTTTATGCCTCAAGAATGAACTTTTGTGCATGCCATTAAGCCTAAGCCTTTGGCTCATCATATCAGTGCTTTTTGGGTCTTGTTATACCATGATGTAACTCTGTTTTATGCTGTCCAAGTCATGCCATGTTTGGTTTCAATAGGTGTAGTGCATTGCCTCTTTTCTAGCCTTGCATGCTCCTTGTTTTTGGCCTTGTGTTCTAGCTTGTGTTGGCTAGCTTCGAGCCTGTTTTTGGTGTTGTTTGGACCTGCCTTGGGACTATTTTAGGTTCCCTTAGCCCTTTGAGGCTTGCTTTGTATGGCCATGACTTAAGTCCCTTTGCTAGTTCTTAGCTTTTGAGCTTCATGCATGCTATGCTTATGTTATGTGTCTGATTTGGCATCATTCCTAACATCATTTCAGAGCATGTAGTATTGTCATACTTCCATGCTTGTCACCATTTAAGTGTGCTTAAGAGTTGCATTTTTGTGCCTTAATCCTTGAGCTAATTGGTATGCATGTTTGCCTTGCCTTTTCATGCTTTTCATACTATCAATTCATCACTTATGGCCACTGATTTGGGCATATATGAGGTCTGCCTATTTTGGTTTAAGTCCATCCCTTGCATGTTGTTGCATGCTTGTCTTGCATATTATTGTATGCTTGCTCCATCTTTGCATGTTTTCGCATGCTAGTTCCATTACATGTCGTTGCATGTTTATTACACTACATTTTGCATGCTTAAGTCATATTGCATGATTGCATGTTCAAGTTAGCATCGTGTATGCCATCCTTGCATTGCATTGTTGTTTGGATTAAGTGTTAATGCGAGCACAAGAAACGAGGGGTGTTTCATACTTCATGTAATGAAACGTGTCTCAATTCTCGGTCGTCGGTCGGCAATGCTCTTGATGATCCATGATAGAGTTTTAGGCTTTATGTATTTATTCGTGCATTCATTTCATATTGATTTGCACAAGTTGGATCTTTGGCCATCATGCATCGGGATGCGTGATTGATGGTCGTGGATCCGACTATGCCTCTCCCTTGATGTTTCGAGGTGATATGGGGTGGCATATTGTGTACATACCCTTGGGAGACCCTCAATTTTCTTTGTTTTGTGCTCTACTGCAACTTGGTGTCCCAGCACATCAGTGGTTGGCAGCGCCTTGCAGATGGCCGGCAGTGCCTTGTTGTTGGCCGGCACCCCTTTATTTTTCGTTGCCAGTGGCTCCCCATGGCCGGCAGGCCACTGATGCACTCCCCAGCATGTTTTTGGTAAGGTTCAGTAGGAATTCCTTGAGGACACCCTACAGACAAAGCCACTAAACAGAAACCGGAGAGCTTTTCGAGCGGCATCCAAACATGCATCCTCTCATTCTTCAAACAGAGCTGGAGCAGCTTATTTTTCATGCTTACTTGTTAGTTAGCATCAATTTGTAATAATTAATTAATTTGTTAATTAGTTAATTGTGGTAAGAATTAGCTGTAGCTAGTTATTCAATTCGGTTGTGTAATAATTAATTAGTTTGTTAGTTAGTTAATTAGTTGGCATGTATTTTTTATTCGGACCCTCCGTCGAGAGGGCCAATTTTGTAATAAGTGTGCGTGCGTGTGTGCATGTCTTCCAACCTCCATTTCTTTCTCCCTTTTACTTAATCGCTTTCAATGGTTAGTTTTAGGTCATGTTTCAAATTAGCATACTCATGCTTTGCATGTTTGCATCCATTCATGTGTCTAGCATACTTATGCTTCGCATGTTTGCATACATTCATCTATTTTGCATGCACCGGGCTCGGCGCATCATACTAACTCATCGTATTTCAATTCCAAGTTGAATACATGTATCAATTATCGCATCTCATATGCCATCTTAGAATAGCCGAGCCTATTTCTAGTTGCATTTTGCATGTGTTGCATTAGCCATCTTAACATGAACTAGGATCGTGCATGATTTCTTACTAGTTCTTTGTTTTGGCTCGGAGTACTAGGTAAGCTTTTATGCTTTAGCATACTGCATGTGTGTGAGTGTTGCCATGATAGCATGTTTGCCATGAGGCTATTTGCTTAAGTGTTTAACTGCCTGAATGCCTGTGGCTGAAGATTGGATTACTTGAATTGGAACAATTCATTGAAATCCGCATTTTAGCCTACTTATGAGTAGCAAACTTCAAACCATTTTCCAAACAAACGGATATGCGATGCTTTGTTCCAAATTAGGCGATCTAGTCTATACTTGTTTTGCTGTGCGCATCACATAGTAATTCTAGCTAATTAAGCGGAATAAGAGCACATGTGTTTTCAAAAACTAGATATCATGTTTAGTAGTGACCGATCTTTGATCGGGCGAGCGGGGGTGCTCATAGATGACCTTCCCCAATCGTACCCAAGTTCCCGAGCCGAGGCAACTTTGGTGATGACGGACATGTGGCCTTAGGAACGAGTTAAGGTTTCCCAAATTTCTCCAAAAATAAAATATTTAGGTGGCGACTCTGTACCTGGCAAAGCAGTCCATGTTTGGCACTTCTTTAGAAAAATCAAATTTTCAAAACGATTTGCCGGATTTGGACTTTTTAGTGATTTATCGGTCTTGCATTGCACTTTGCGAGAACAGATTCAGAACCGTGACAATTTGAGTCTGAATTGTAGCATGAAGCCTGAGGGCGCATCTACAGTTCCTGGCGACTCCGCTGGGGATTTAGAGAGCTTAACTCGAACTCATGATATCTTGTTTTGACTACACTTATGTGTTTTTTTGCATTGCATTTGCATTGGTGCGCCTAGGACACCGTGTTTGCTGTATGCTATTCTTGAATGATTTGCCGGAGGCTTGCTTTGAGAAAGCGTGCCATAAGGCTGACCGGTTGCGGGCTCTGCCACGACGGGAACACAAACCTCGGTTTTTACCAGGGCACCCTTTGTGACCATTTGACCTACACTACTACAAATATAGATAAAGATCACACTTTTTTGGTGTGATGTATGTTTTTTAATCACACCTTTTAAGTTTTATTAAAGTGTGGTCTTTAGGAGTGTGATTAAAAATGGTCATTTTTAATCACACTTTTTAAGTGTCATTAAAAAATGCTTTCATCACATCTTTTAAGTGTGATTAATAATATTTAGATCACACCTTTTAAGTGTGATTAAAAACATTTAGATCACACCTTTTAAGTGTGGTTAAAAACATTTAGATCACACATTTTAAGTGTGATTAAAAACTTTAGATCACACCTTTTAAGTGTGATTAAAAACATTTAAATCACACCTTTTAAGTGTGATTATTAACTAATAAAACCTGTGATAAAAAAAAAATTGACATATTTAAAGAATAATCAATGTTATTTTTGCACGCGCATTTGAATAATGTAATACACACTATATACTATATTTTGAATCACAACCATATATTGAATGAAATAATATCATATATTTCATAAATGAAAGTTAAATGTTTAAAAGTATATACAAAGAAATTAATAAAAAAAAAAATTAACTGTGATTACATACATTAAAAAATAAAAAATAAAAAACTTGAAAAAAGTTCTTGAATTCTTTGATCATATTTTGCATCTCTCCAAGAAATTTCTGACCTGAAAAATAAAAAAAATAAATTAATTTAAAAACCGCCAGAAGCATATGAATAAACTTACTAATTAATTTATAAACTTACATTTAGATCACACCAAAAATAATGTAATTTATCTAGTTGTTAAACTGCCCCCAATAGGATTGATACCTGGTGGCCTTCTTTTACAAGAAGTCCTGACAAAAACACACCAATAAACTGAGTCCCTTCCATTATCAGGATTTTCATAAGATAATCATTAGATATTGAAATGCTAGAAACAATCCCTTTGCATAACCTGCACAATTAGAGTGATAGTATAAATTTTCGGTTTTGATAAAATCTTCATGAATATACCACCATGAACCAATCTGAGAGAGCATAGAAAACAATCCCAATGAGCATAACTTGAAGCAAATCAAATTGAACTCTCTCCATTAACTGTAACTTCTTTGCTCTCCCTCGTTCCATACTGTCTATAATCCCACAAATATCAAAAAAGTAAACATCTCAATCCTACACATCACATCAACATCAATGGTAGGAAATTATTATTAATTTTTTTTCCCCTTTCCCCTTTTCAAGCTCCATTAGTTGGGTCTTTGACATCAAATTTTGTTTTCCATTTGTTTGTGATCTTCATTTATAATCTATTTCTAAACTCCAAAACCACTAATTGTCATTTAAATAGTTTGTTTTCATGTCGAAGGACACCTAAAATTTGACATTGTTCGTGATTTTTTCGTAACTTTCTGTTATACGTCGAAAATGCAGGAACTGACCTATTTTTCTTGAAACCTGAAAACGAGGTTGCATAACCCTCAAGATACTTTCTATGCTTGGTCTACTTCTCATTTTAAGCTTTGTTATTCTCAATTTGGAACTTTTATGCATGAGAACTCCACAACAATTGTTCCAATTTCAAGATAGCAACAAACCAGTAGAAGGGAGGAGAAAACCAAAGCAGAAAATCAGCAAAACAGAGCAGAAAATCAGAGAATATGAAGGACAAGAGAAGAAAACTAGAACCTGGAAGCAAAAGGAAAAAAATTAGCAGAAAAAATGACCTAACAAAAAAAAATAAAATTCTGAAATAGTGAGCTGGAAAAAGAAGAAATGGGGGGAAATGAAGAGAAGAGAAGAAAAATAATGAGGTTCTGCCCAGATATAAATGTCATTAGGTGTTCAAGGTAACAAGCAGCAATGAAGACAACCATAATCAATATCTATTCCCAGAATTTTGACATAACCAGAATTAATTCAGAAACTCTTACATGTTCCCTTTTTAAAAATTTACAAATTTCAATCAAACCCCATTTAAATTATGGCCCATTCCTACAAGTTTGGGTAATCTAAGCTGGTTCATGTTTTCTATGCTATTTTTTGTCAAACATTACAATACACACCCAACATAAGGACTGAATCAACAGAATATCCAATAGAAAAACAAAACAACAAAACAAAATCAAGTGGGTCTAGAACAAGAAACACAACAGGCCATAAAAACAACAAAACAAATCAAAGTGGGTCTAGAACTAGAACCAGAAACACAACAGCCAATAAAAATAAAATAAAATAATAAAAAAATAAAGAAATTTAGGAGATGTGGTGAATACATATACGTGCATAGACAGGACTATACATTGCTTTGCGAACGGCTAGGGCTCGTTTGCCCTTTCCAATTTAAATAGACACAAGCATCCTCCCAATTTAAACAAACTCATGTAACACACTCTAGAAGTTCCCCAAATGACGCACAGTAGCAAAAGAAACTCTCATAACCATTATAAAAGCATACCGAGGGATAGCAGCATTTTGATTTTAAAGGGAAAAAAAAAATTGTTGAGAAAGGATTAGTATAAAATCAAGGATCCTTAAATTAACTTGTTGCTAGATCAACAGTCCAACACATCAAAAGCCACATGCACCAAAAAGCAATCTAATACATCTCAGAAAAACGTAGTTCATAGTTCCAATTATCTCATCGCATTCAATGACATGAAACAAAATCGTAAAATTAATTTCATTACAGCACTTTAGCACATAACTTGGAACTGTTTCTTAGTCCATCAAGCAAGGCAACATTAGTCACTTGTGATGCACAACACACCTCTCCAACAGATATGCCACCAAAGTCCAAATATACACACAAGCTATAAGAACCCCAAAAATCATTGCAATCAGTTCAATATCATTGTCAAGAGCAAAAAACATATTGGCATGCATAATAAAATAAAATAAAATTACATATATTCATTGTCATTTGGAGTTCAACAATTCCAAATTAGAAAAACTCTACTTCATATCATATTTGAACTTTTGCTTCATTTCAAATAACTTAACTTTTTTTATATCAAATTACAACTCACACCCCAACTTCAATTTTGCTTCACATTTCAAAACTACCACCCACCAGTAATGTGTTTTGTGATTTTTCTTATCCAAAAATATAATTTAAAATAAAAACAGAAACAACGTTTTAGAAAGTACATTCAAACAAGCACAAAGACAGAAATCAGCCACGCAAACATAATCACAATCTCAAATAAAAAAAAAAAAATCCATTTTCAAGTCAACAACAATACAAGATCTAAATCGAATTCAATCAGAAATAAAAAATAATAGTTGAAATTATTACCACTTTGCACAATTTCTTGATCAAAGCCATCGGCTTCCTTTTGAGGCCTCTTTGGAACCTTTTCATTGTATAAAAACAGATCAATCAGAACCACTTCCAGAGTACAACAATACATAAAATACATATATATATATATATATATGTATGTACACATGTATCTATGTGCACAATCACAAACTCAAAATTCTACCTTCTGCGAGCTCGAGCGGTGAAGAGCTTGACGAGCTCATCGGTGGACATGTCAAGGAGAGCATCCAAATCGACACCCCTGAAGCTGAACTTCTTAAACGTCCTCTTCTTTGGCTGTCCTGTAGCCACCTCTGTTTCGATTTCCGCCTAACAAAGAAAGAGAAATACATATAGAAAGATGAGTGTTAACAGATGGATTAAGAGAGAGAAACTGTGTTGCAGATTGGAGGATGGATGTGAACTCACCATGGCTGTAGAGAGAGAATCAACAAACCCTAATTTGAAGAAGTTTGATGCGTCACGGCTAGGGTTTTGAGAAGATGACTGTGTGTGTGTATTTATAGTGTAACGCTGAAATGGAGGAAAAAAATATATAATCACACTTATTTAAAAAATGTGATTAAAATGTATATACACTGAAATGTATATATAATCACACTTTAATTAAAATGTGTGATTAAAAAATATATATAATCACACTTATTTAAAAAGTGTGATTAAAAAGTAGTAGTGTATATATAATCACACTTTAATTAGAAGGTGTGATTAAAATATATATATATAATCACACTTAATTGAAAAGTGACATAAAAAATAAATATTATCACACTCAATCAAATTAAGTGTGATTAAAATATTAATCTAGTTTTTTTTATCACACTTCCAATAAAAGTGAGATCTTTTTTTTTGTCAAAGTGTGATCTTTAACTCTTTTTGTAGTAGTGCTAGTGCATATCGGAATCCGTAGTGACTATTCCAAACTAGGACAGGTTGCTTACCCGATTATAAGTTGTTTGAAACCACTGCGTGTGTAGTAAAACCCTAGCTCCTAAAAAAATAGGACAGGGAAACCCTACCCCAACATAGGGGTGTTTTGGCTCTCATTTGCTTGCTATGTGCTTTTTGAGTTGGCCTCTACAGGAATGCACGTATCAGTTTACAAGTCTGGGTATCAGGCCTGCGGGCATCAGTATCAGTATTTTCAGAATCAATTATGTCCGCGGGTATCAAATTCAGTTTTGGGGCAGTAATTTGGAAAACAGTGATCAGTGGTCGAATACAGTTATTCAGCTATGCTTATGTCTGTTCTGGTGAAATTTGGCTGAGATGCTACCTGTTTTCTCTTTCAAGGTTCAGAGATTCGGTTCAGAATAGCCAGTGTTCTCCTCTGCTGAGGCAAAGCAGGGAAAGACTCACCGATTCATCAGATCCGTCAGTCACTAGTTACACCACCTCTGTCCAGTTCAGTAGACTTATGACGACCCAGAATTCAGAGGAAATTATGGTTATGGCAGCCACACTAAACCAATGAATCATCTTGCAGGGTGAGACCAACGTTGAAGTACCACACCCGCCTAGGTCACCTGCCGCACATCCGATCTAGGAACCCCAGTTATTTCAAACCCGTGAGCCCACCACCTTTGAGCTAATGGGAATGATTGGCGACCTTCAAGGATCTGTGGCTGATCTCACCTACGGAATTTCGACTCCGCCACCAACCACATCGTATGCCGGGAACTTCATGCCGAAGGAGCCCCTGCTACTGGGGCGAATTGTAATCGAGCTCAGCCAATGTGAAGCAGTCTCAAGCTCCGGCAATGACGTGTCGACGACAACGGGACTTCGCACTGAAGTAGCAACCCAAACCTTCCACCAAGATGAGGCTAGTGGAAAGAACAAGGTGAAGGTGGACACTAGCCCCTATGAACAACTCCAGCAGGCTGTTGAGGCTCTAAAAGCCGGAGGGTTGAATAAGCAGCAAGTACTCGCAGTTGTGGCTAAGACTGTGGATGACACTTTCCCTACTCAGACCGAGGGTAGTTCAAACCAGGGGGAAAATCGGGATAGGAACCGTCGTACCAGAACCGTTCCTTCCAATCCTAACCTTGCACCTGGAAAAGATCAGAAAGCCAAGGCAGCACCGCCGATCCTTTTGCTAGTGCATCTAGCAAAAGTCCACAAGCCTCGAAGTATCTACCCCAAGGCCGCAGGGTATTCTATGCCCTCTATATGCCTTTGTCTAAGGCGCTTCAGATCCTTGCTGAAAAGGGGCATCTCAAACCCCTCGAACCTCGGCCTCTCCCTAGTCGTCTTCCAGCTGGTCATGACGCTACCCAGTACTGTGCATACCATCAACAGGCCGGTCACACCACCGACAACTGCTTCTGTCTTCGCCATGAAGTGCAGGATCTGTTTGACAACGAGGTCATCCTCCCACCAAGCTTAGGAAAGTCTGTCATCACTGAGTTCGTGGACTTCAAGGATAATACAAGTATGTGATCAGGGGTTGGGCCACCTGCGGGCGGCGCTCGGTTTACTCCAGATGTGGCGTGTGGCACGCACTGTTTTAAGCATTGTGCAAATGCTAGTTTTTGTGCCTTCTGGCTTGGGTATTGAGTCAGTTTAATTGTGTTGTTTTGAGTCTGTTTCTTTGTTTTGAGTCAATCTTTTTGTTTGCGGTCTGTCTTGTTGTATCGAGTCAGTCTTCTTTTGTTAAAAGTCAGGTGATTTCGGGGGTGTTAACTTAGACATCCCTTCCTCGTTTTGTGTTTGTCTTTTTCACCCTTTGTTTTGAGTCTGTTTCTGCCATGGAGCCAGTTACGCCAGAAGATCTGAATGAAACAGTAATAATTTTCACACTTTTGTGTTTGTTTCTGCCTTGAGCCAGTTGTGCCAAAAGATCTGAATGAAACGACAGTGCTTTTCACTTATTTTTCTGTGCCTCGAAATCATTGCATTGACCTAAGTTTTTCAAAACTTTTTGAACATTGTGATGAAAACAAAGAGGAAGAAATTCCTCGAGATTTGTAAAAATTTGATCAATTGAGAGAAAGAGAGGCATGCTAAGCCCTTAATGAATGAGATCATGTTTGTTAATGTGAGTACTGGGAAGGATCCTGGCTTGATCCAGATTGGTTCTACATTGTCTTCAGCGCGAGCGACTAGTCGCTTTCTTAAAAGATTTCAAAAAATGTTTTGCGCCGTCCTGCGAAGACCTGTGTGGAATCGCTCTTGAGCTTGTGCAGCTTAGGATCGCTCTCAGCCTCGAGACTCGACCCCTTTACTTTCAAACCTTGAACGTTAATTCAGAATGTTCAACGGTCAACTACAGTGTTAGGCCTGTGTGGCCAGATTTGAAGCAACCCTTGGACTAGGGGCAAGAAAAGTCAGATCGAGAAGATTAGATGTCAACAAAAAAAGCTTCCGAAGCTAGATTGGAAGTACCCCTAGGACTAGAGGCAAAAAACGTCAGATGCGCTCGAAGAGCCAAAAGATGGATCATTCTGCAAACCAATGAAGATCGGCAAGAATGCCAAATCCCAGAAGGGAGGAAAGAAGAAAGTATTGCTGAAGGTCAATTGAGTTCCAGTCCACAACACTAGGGGCAAATTCAGACCCCATTGGATGGACTCCTACATCATCAGCGAACAATAGCCACTCTCCTGGATTCGGGTGGCTTCGAGATCCTAAAACCATTTGACATGGACAAAGCTACACTTTTTACCCTTGAGAGGCTCGCTGGGCCGAAAACCCGAATGGGCGACCCAGGCAAAAGTTAGAGCAAGAAAAAGAAGAAAAAGAACAAAAAAGAAAAATGCAAAGAATGAAGAAAAAAATAAAAAGAAATGAAAAGATGAAAAAAAAGAAGAAAAGAAATGAAAAGAATTGAAAAGAAAATAAGAACATAGCTCGCAAGGTTGAAAACCCGGAAGGGCGGCCTTGGCAAAAGTTAGAGCACAAAATGAGAGGTTAATACCCGAGTGTACCTTAACCTAAACTACGTAAGGCTTGAGTCCCATGTTTGGGATATGTAGGCAACTTCATTCTAAAGTCCAGCCACAGACACTTCCAAATTGACCGTGTCAGTATAATGGTTTTGATTATCTATGCCTTCTCTGTATCCGAGAGTTTGGTTGTGATCTTCACTTTGAAGACTAATTACAATGCGCTGTGGTGCCATTCAAACAAGGGGCAACTTTTCGTTGCTGTGCAGTGCCCTTTAGACAAGGGGCAATTTTTCATTATTTTGGATCTGAGGTTGTGCATCTCAAGGGTAGGTTCTGTGCTCGTTAAGCAGTGGCTGTTTGCAAAAACATTTTTTTGAGAATTTTTACTGAGGTTGACTAATTTTCTCAAAAATTATCCCATTTTTCCAAAAGTAGACCAATTTATTGGACCCAAAAAAGGAAAATTTTCAGTGCTCATAATCTGACTTGCATGATTTTGAATCAGAAAATCGAACAAGCATGTTAAACTAACTATCATGTTGGTCAAAATTGTTTTGTAGAAAACCAAAACAAAAAATGGTCAAAATGATGAATTAGGGGCACAGTTGAGTCAGGCTTCTTGTCTTTACCCCATCGTCAACATACTTGCCAGAAAGGGCTCTACCTACTAGAAAGGGCACAGCTAAAGCTGTCTTTAAACGGGCTGAAAACTTCCTCACCCTCCGAGCAGCGAGGTATCAAACCAAGTGTGAAGCACGACCGGGAATGGATCAAGATATTCCACTCCTTAGTTTGGAGAAATCTAATTACATCCAAACTCCCCAGTAGAACATCGTCAACCGATGTCAGCTGCAGATTTGATACACACCCAGTTGTAGCGCAACCCCTCTGTGGAAAAGTTCACTGTTGTGAGCAGAAGAAAGAGAATCAAGCAGAATGCTAGGGGCAAGAGCCTGCAACCTCCTGTTTATCCATCAACCACCCAGGGGAGGGATAAAAATGAGAGATTGAAGAATAGAGAGATGTGCGCTGAGAGAAAAAGTGAGAAAAGAGCTTTTTTAGAAAAACAGAGCCTGAGTGCCGAGCGATGTGAGAATCACAAATGAGAAAGGGTGGGAAACAATACCTGGAGAAACTGGCTCATTGCGTACTGAGAGGTCTCTCGCCTTTGTAGCACGTCTGTGTGTCGTGTCTTTTGTTTTGTTTATCTTGATTCTTTCTTTGAGTCGTTCCGAGTGCGTCTCGATGTGTTTAGGTTGTTTACCTTTTTTGTTTTCCGTCGTTGAGTCTTTTTCGCTGTGTTCAATCGTAGGCTCAATACCCAGTTAAAAACTAATTTCAAAATGATTTGTTTTGCGCTTAGAGTGCTGTGCCATTCTCCACATTTGTGCAAAACAGAATTTGTCCTTTCATAAAACTACAGTGTTTGACCCAGTTCATGTGAGAACAGTAAAACCAGGACCTATTTGAAGCTATTTAGGTTCCAGGCTGCAAAGTAAAAGAAAAGAAGAAAAATTTGGAGCATCTGAGTGTGTTTCACCTTCAGCAAATTCCGAGACTGCATTCCAGGTGCATCTTGTCAGGCCTCACCTTTCTCTGGAGTATGAGTGTATCTCAACCCCAAGCTTAAGCCTACTTCAAGTCAGAATGGCAATTAAAGCAGCAACAGATGTTATCTCTCGCCAATATGAACAGGGTGTCCCCTTTTGAGCTGAGCGTGTTACCAAGTCCTCTGAGAGGTAAATCGGAGGCACCAGAGTACATGTTTGACGCCCCTCTATTGCATAGAATGTGCACTTTCATATACACTTTTGTTACATGCATACCGCACATCGTTATGATTCATGTATAGAATATGCCTGCTGTCGATTCCGCATAGAATATGCTTTGCTTTCCATGTTGCATAGAAAATGCCCCCATACTTGCATAGAAATTGCATTTTATTGCACTTTAATGCACTTCTTGTATCTTGCGCTGTCACGCATGTCACTTGCATTGTTATGCACACTTCACTCGTGCTATCACGCACATTATTTGCATTGTATTGCATTCTACCTATCAAGTTTCTCTCTCAATTATGCACAGTATTGTATGTACTGTTCATTCAATAGTTCCGGTTCAGTTTGACTGATACCTTTCTTCTCTCGCATTCGGCATGCGTTTGGACCTATCTTTCTCCTCTCGCGTTTGATTCGCGTTTGGATGACTGCGCTTCTATGCACAGTCCTTTCTTCTCTTGCGTGTGATACGCTGAGAAATTTACCTTTCCTATCTCGCATGTGATACGCTGAGAGGTTTTTCCTTTTCCTCTCTCGCGTGTGATACACTGAGAGGTTTACCTTTCTTCTCTTGCGTGTGATACGCTGAGAAGTTTACCTTTCCTCTCTTGCGTGTGCTACGCTGAGAGGTTCTTCTTTTTCCGAGACACGGGGATACGTCCTTATGTCTCTTTTTCTTTTTGAAACATGGGGTTGTTTCCCTTTGTTTCTCATTCTCTGGTTACAAGCATTTGGAATGCGTTCCAATGCTCGCGCCATTTTCGAAACACGGGGATACGTCCCTATGTTTCCTTCTTTTTCCGAGACATTGGGATACGTCCTTATGTCTCTTTTCATTTTTGAAACATGGGGTTGTCTCGCTTTGTTTCTCCTTCTCTGGTTACGAGCATTTGGAATACGTTCCAATGCTCGCGCCATTTCCGAAACACGGGGATACGTCCTTATGTCTCTTTTTCTTTTTGAAACACGGGGTTGTCTCCCTTTGTTTCTCCTTCTCTAGTTACAAGCATTTGGAATACGTTCCAATGCTCGTGCCATTTCCGAAACAAGGGGATACATCCCTATGTTTCCTTCTTTTTCCGAGACACGGGGATACGTTCTTATGTCTCTATTTCTTTTTGAAACACGGGGTTGTCCCCCTTTGTTTTTCCTTCCTGGTTACGAGCAGTTGGAATACGTTCCAATGCTCGTGCCATTTCCGAAAGATGGGGATACGTCCCTATGTTTCCTTCTTTTTTCGAGACACGGGGATACATCCTTATGTCTCTTCTTCTTTTTGAAACACGCGGTTGTCTCCTTTTGTTTCTCCTTCTCTAGTTCAGAGCATTTGGAATACGTTCCAATGCTTATAACATTTCGAAACAGCTGGGATACGTCCCTATGTTTCTCTCCCTGTCCCGTTCCTCACACGATTGCAGCGTGTTTGGAATTGTTTACCTCTTCTCACGATTTCAGCGTGGTTAGAGTTTTGTTCCTTCCTCACACGATTGTAGCGTGTTTGGAATTGTTTACCTCTTCTCACAATTTCAACGTGACTAGAGTTTTGTTCCTTCCTCACATGATTGCAGCATGTTTGGAATTGTTTACATCTTCTCACGATTTCAGCGTGGTTAGAGTTTTGTTCCTTCCTCACACGATTGCAGCGTGTTTCGAATTGTTTACCTCTTCTCACGAATTCAGCGTGGTTAGAGTTTTGTTTCTTCCTCACACGATTTTAGTGTGTTTGGAATTTATCTCGGGTTGTGCTGTATACGCTCCTGATTGTTTGTTTTTGGACCTCCTCTCATGGTTTCAGCATGGTTGGAGTATGCCCCTTTTTTTTTTGTATCTACTATACTATCATTGCATCGCGCTGTCTTGTGCACCTCATCGCACTATTTTGTGCATTGCATCATTCGTGCTATTTTGCGCATCGTGCTATCTTGTGCACCTTATCGCACTGTTTTGTGCATTGCATTGTTCGCGCTATTTTGCGCATCGCGCTATCTTGCGCACCTTACCTGCACCTGTTAGTGCATTGTTCATGCTATTTTGCACATCTTATCTGCACTTGTTAGTGCATTGCATTGTTTTGTAACCCCTTATTAAACTTGCGCTGTTACGCAGGTTATGTGCGCTATTACACAGTTATTATCTTAACTTGCACTGTTACGTAGGTTATGTGCGCTGTTACTCATTTGTTTTCTTATCTTGCGTTGTTACACATGCTTATTTCTTTACCTTGTGCTATTACGTATGTTTTATTCCTTAAACTTGCGCTGTTACGCATGTTTATTTCTTTTAACTTGCGCTGTTATGCATGTTTATTTGTGTTGTTACGCATGCTCTCCTTATTTTAACTTGCGCTGTTACGCATATTCACTTCTTTAACTTGCGCTGTTACGCATGTTTATCTCTCTATCTTGCGTTGCTACGTATGTTTATCTATTTTACTTACGTTGTTACGCATATCTACTTCTTTACTTACGCTGTTACGCATGCTTTATCTTGCGCTGTTACGCATACTATCTTTACTTGTGCTGTCACGCACACACCTCTATCTTGCATTGTTTTGCACACTTTACTTGCGTTGTCACGCATTTCTCTTTTACTTGCGCTGTTACACATGTTTACCTCTTAACTTGCGCTGTTACGCAGGTTATGTGCGCTGTTACGCTTGCTTATCTTCTTTACTTGCGCTGTCACGCACTTCTTTATATTACGCTGTCAAGCACGCACTTCGTTACTTGCGTTGTTTCGCATATTTTACTTGCGCTGTTACGCATGTCTTATTTGCGTTGTTACGCACATGTCTCTATCTTGCGCCGTTACGCATACTATCTTTAACTTGTGTTGTCATGCATGTTCCAGCCGCATTGTCTCGCACCTTCAGGATTGCATTGTCTTGCACCCCTTCACTTGCGTTGTCACACACTTTTCACTGGCATTGCTATGCATGTTTCTAACAATATTGTACCTATTGAGTTTCTTTCTCTTACAAGCACGATATTGTATGTACGGTTCATTTGGAGTCAGCATGACCAGACGAACTGGACGGTATTGTATGCACTCCACGATAGACGTGGTGAGAATTGCATAATTTTCTTACATTCTTTCTGTTGAAATATGTAGGACTGTTATTCATTCGCTTAAAATGTTGCATTTATTTTGCAAAACTGCTTCATTACAATTTTCCTTTGCATAATCATAAGTTATGCTCTTGCATCTTGCATATCATTTGCACTATGCCCCAGCCTACGGGCGCATCTCTGCATGCTTATATTGAATGTCTGCTTGAGTCTTCGGCCTTGTCAAAAACGGGTCGTCTCTGGGCTTTGACACTCACTCCCATCATTTTGTGACTTTTGAGTTCGGTCAAAGAGGGGCAACTGTAGACACCCCATTTTTGACCGTCCTCGAGACTCGGTTGTGCTTGCAGGCACAACCTGACACAAGTTCGATTGCTCGTCGGGTATTCGACTTTTGCGACGGAACGTCACAGGTTCGAGCTTTCCACACCCTGTATCATTTCGGCCCCATTCTTGGACCATGACTTGGTCCTTTCAGAATGTGTTTCTTGGTGCACTGTCGGCCACCTTTTGGCGCTGCCGGCCTTCACTTTCTTGCTGCTGGCCATTGATTGAGCCTGCCGACCATCCCTGATGGCCGGCAGCACCCCTGTCTCAGCAGGTTTCACTCCAGATCTTTTGAGCCAGCTGGAATCCTTTTATTTACCCTCCATACACGTGTATGGAGGGATGAAGCGCTCTTGCCAAGCTTCTTGAAGAAGCTTTGCATTGCTTTTCTATTATATAAGGAGAGAGCCTCTCTCTTTAGCAGAGGTTCAGCATTTTTGAGAAGAAATATCTCTCTCTCTCTCTCTCTCTCCCTCTATTGTTGTTCATTTGTGCCTTGAAGTCCATTTTCCTTGAACATTTACACTACAACACTTAGAGATACACCACCATCTTTGGGTTGAGGTTCTTGGGAGGCCTTCTTGAGCTCTGAAAGTGAGTTTTTGGCCCCTGAGGTTGTTGGTTTTGAAGTTGATCTTCAAGGGTGAGTTTCTTCCCCTTTTTAGCACTTTTTGTACCTCATTTTGGCTATCCTTGCATATTGTTTTAGGCCTTTCTTTCAACTGAAAAAGTCTTGTTTTCAAGTGCTTTTGAAGTTTGTTTCAGGTCTTTTGGCTGTTGAGGGTCTTCAACCCTCTTGTTGGCCTTGTTTGGCTTTGTTTTGAGCCATGCCTTAAGGCCTCAGAGCTAGCCTTGGTTTGGCCTTCTAACCACTGAAATCCAGTGGATTTTCAGTGGTAGGCATGTGGTTTTGAGTCCTCAAATCAGAGGGGGTGGCCCCCTCTCTTTTGGTTTTTGTTTGCTTGCATTTTTGGCCTTCCAAAGGAGCATGCCTCTCTGTACTTTTGAGGCTTGGTTCAGGCCCTTTTTTGTGACCTTTAGGACCTTCCTTAGCTTTGTCCATGGCTAGTTTGGTCACCTTTGGCATGCATCTTGTGTGTGTAGTGTAATCCCATTGTAGCTCATCAAAGTAGCATGTTTTCCTAGCTTGTGTTGAGTCCATTTCAGTCAGTTTTTTGTGATGTTTTACCATGCCTTAGATCTGTTTTAGGTTGGTTTTGTCACTCCATGCATGTGCAATACACTTGTAGTGTAAATCTCATAAACTAGCTTTATATGCTTCTTGCTTTAGCATGTCATCCTCGCTTATGTTCAGTCCATTTCAGCATGTATTTGGTCAACATTTGGCATGCCATGACTCTAACTTTTGCTGGTTTGGTCGTATTTTGCATGCTCTATATACTTGTAGAACAAATCTTGCTTACTAGCTTTACGTGCAAGATGCTTTGACGCATCATCCTAGCATATTTTGGCTTTCCTCCGGCATGATTTTGTTCTTATTTTGAGGTGTTCTAACACTGTTTTGGGCTGCCATGGCCATGTCACTCTTGCTTTGTATAGCTATAGTGTAAATGCTTAGGCTAGTCTTGGGTTTTGAGGCCCCTACCATGCCATACATGTGATGTTTGCATGCTTTGCCATCATTCTAAATGTTATTTTAGTCCATGAAATGTGGCCATACACTTGCATTTGACATGCCTTTAATGCCTTGAAGGCTTGGCCCTTTATGCCTCAAGAATGAACTTTTGTGCATGCCATTAAGCCTAAGCCATTGGCTTATCATATCAGTGCATTTTTGGTCTTGTTATACCATGATGTAACTCTGTTTTGTGATATCCAAGTCATGCCATGTTTGGTTTCAATAGGTGTAGTGCATTGCCTCTTTTCTAGCCTTCCATGCTCTTTGTTTTTGGCCTTGTGTTCTAGCTTGTGTTGGCTAGCTTCGAGCTTGTTTTTGGTCTTGTTTGGACCTACCTTGGGACTGTTTTCGGTTTCCTTAACCCTTTGAGGCTTGCTTTGTATGGCCATGGCTTAAGTCCCTTTGCTAGTTCTTAGCTTTTGAGCTTCATGCATGCTATGCTTATGTTATGTGTGTGATTTGGCATCATTCCTCACATCATTTCAAAGCATGTAGTATTGTCATACTTCCATGCTTGTCACCATTTAAGTGTGCTTAAGAGTTGCATCTTTGTGCCTTAATCCTTCAGCCAATTGGCATGCATGTTTGCCTTGCCTTTTCATGCTTTTCATACTATCAATTCATCACTTATGGCCACTGATTTGGGCATATCTGAGGTCTGCCTATTTTGGTTTAAGTCCATCCCTTGCATGTTATTGCATGCTTGTCTTGCATATTGTTGTATGCTTGCTCCATCTTTGCATGTTTTCGCATGCTAATTCCATTACATGTCGTTGCATGTTTATTACACTACATTTTGCATGCTTAAGTCATATTGCATGATTGCATGTTCAAGTTAGCATTGTGTATGCCATCCTTGCATTGCATTGTTGTGTGGATTAAGAGTTAATCCGAGCACAAGAAACGAGGGGCGTTTCATACTTGAAGTGATGAAACGTGTCTCAATTCTCGGTCGCCAATGCTCTTGATAATCCATGATAGAGTTCTAGGTACTTATATGTTTTTCATGTGCATTCATTTCAGATTGATTTACACAAGTTGGATCTTTGGCCATCATGCATCGGGATGCGTGATTGATGGTCGTGGATCCGACTATGCCTCTCCCTTGATGTTTCGAGGTGATATGGGGTGGCATAGTGCGTACATACCCTTGGGAGACCCTCCATTTTTTCTGTTTTGTGCTCTACTATAGCTTGGTGTCCCAGCACATCAGTGGCCGGCAGTGCCTTGCAGATGGCCGGCAGTGCCTTGTTGTTGGCCGGCACCCCTTCATTTTTGGTCGGTAATGGCTCCCCATGGCCGGCAGGCCACTGATGCACTCCCCAGCATGTTTTTGGTAAGGTTCAGTAGGAATTCCTTGAGGACACCCTACAGACAAAGCCACTAAACAGCAACCGGAGAGCTTTTCGAGCGGCATCCAAACATGCATCCTTTCATTCTTCGAACAGAGCTGGAGCAGCTTATTTTTCATGCTTACTTGTTAGTTAGCATCAATTTGTAATAATTAATTAATTTGTTAATTAGTTAATTGTTGTAATAATTAGTTGTAGCTAGTTATTCAATTCGGTTGTGTAATAATTAATTAGCTTGTTAGTTAGTTAATCAGTTGGCATGTATTATTTATTCGGACCCTCCGTCGAGAGGGCCAATTTTGTAATAAGTGTGCGTGCGTGTGTGCATGTCTTCCAATCTCCATTTCTTTCTCCCTTTTACTTAATCGCTTTCAGTGGTTAGTTTTAGGTCATGTTTCAAATTAGCATACTCATGCTTTGCATGTTTGCATCTGTAGACACCCCATTTTTGGCCGTCCTCAAGACTTGGACGTCACCGTTTGAATACTCGGTGATCATCCTTGTTTGTGTTCGTCTTGAGTTCCCGGAGGTCTCGGCTAAGCACTTTGCCTCAGGATCTCTCAACTCGACTGTTTTGTGTCTGGTTTTGCACCAAACACTTGTGTTTTTGCTTTGGAGGGCAGGGAATGGCTTGTTGGCCATCCCCACACCTCACCGGCCGTGGCTTGAGGCTATCAGCCATTGGTTTGTTGCCATCGGCCAAATGTTTGGTCGACCGGCACTCTTTGTCGTCGACCGGCCATCTTTTTCGGTCAAATAGCATTTTTGTCTAGCTGACCACTGTACATCTACTTTTGCAGATATTTTTATGCCAGCTGTGGTAGCTGGCATACACTTTGCTCCCCTCCATTTTCACTCTTGCTTAGCTTGTTTTGGAAGCTTTGCAAGAGTGAATCTCCATAAGATGGAGCCTCTTCTCCCTCCATTAGGGTTACGGCATTTTTCCAAAGGGCTCTGATATTAGGGTTAGGGTTTGTATATCCCCCATCTCTATATCTCTCTCTCTTTTGTGTATAAGTGTGTGTTTGGTCTTATTATTGCACACAAACACCCACCATTACACCTTACCTTGGCTACTGAGGTGCTAGGGAGTTGTTCTTGAAGTTCTTGACTGGTTTTGAACTCAAAGAACCAGCTGGAGCATTGTTTGTGAAGGAGGTCTACAAGGGTAACAATCTTACCCCTTTTCCCCCATTTTTGCATAGCTTTTTAGCCTATCTTGCAACTGTTTTCAGACTTCGTATGTAACTAATAAAAGTCTTTTTTTTGAGTGCTTTAAATAGTTGTTTCAGGTCACTTTGTTGTTTGAGGTTGTTTGACCCCTCTTAGGGCTTGTTTGGCCCCGTTTTTGTGCTATTTTGGTGAGCTCCGAGACCACCTTGTTTGGGCCTCCTCACCACTGAAATCTTGAGGGATTTCAGTGGTGAGGATGGTGGTTTAAGGTCCTAAGAAGGAGAGGGTCATCCCCTCTCCTTGTTGTCTTTAATATATGCCATTTAAGCCTCATGTGTGAGCACCATTTTTGAACTCATGTTGGCCATGTTTCAGTAGCTATTTGGTAGTATTTTTCCATGTTTTACCTCTGTTTTTACTTGGTTTAGACACACCATGTATGCCTTGCATACATGTCTTGTAATGCCATGTTTTAGCCTTAACATGCTTTGTGCTTTAAGCCTTCTTCTAGCATGTTTTTGACCGAGCTTTCTGACGCTTTTGTGCTTGTTTTGATGTGCTAAAGGTCTGTTTTTGGTCATTCGGGTAGTCCATGCTTTGCTTTGTATAGCTACCATGCAACCTCTCATGTATGCCCTAAGCATTAACCCCTCTAGCATGCCATCCTTGCTTTGTTTCAGTGGTTTGGAACCACTTGCCATGCCATTTCAGTCCTTGTGGTGTGTTTGTATGCTTGCATTTGGTGTTCCTTTAAGGCCTTAAAAGGTTGGTGTTTCATGCTCCATGTTTGTGCCTTCATGTATGCCATCATGTTTAGGCCTCTAGGATGCCATGTCATTGTGTTTTTGGCTTTGTTTTAACATGCTAAAACTCTGATTTTAGTTGTTCAATTCATGCCATGTTTGGTTTTGTTAAGGGTAGTTCAATACCCCGTTGGTGGACCTTAGACCTTGGACTTTGTTTGCATACTTTGATTGCCTTGTTTAGATTGATTTGGCATCATTTTATAACATGATTTCAGAGCTTATAATGTATGCCATATGTCCATGTTATCCTCTTTTAAGTGTGCTTAAAAGTTGTCTCCATATGCTTAAGTGTTTAGGCCTTAACATGTGCACGTTTGTGTGTGTTTTGCCTCTCATTCCTTAGTATGTTGGCCACTGTTTTAGGCCTAGTATAGGGCTACCCAAATTGGTATAAGTCCATTGTTTGCATGTTGTCGCATGCTCACCTTGTGTGTTGTCATATACTTAGCCTAGTGCATGTGTTGCATGCTTCAATCGCTTTGCATTTGGCACGCATTCTCTTGGCTAAGTTGCCTAACATGTTGTACATGTTGCACCTTGCATGCTTGCATGGTTAAGCTTGCATAGTTATTCCATGTCTTGCATACTTATTTGCTTAGGTTGTGTGCCTATTGCATGCTTACTTGTTTGCATCTCATGTTGCACACTTAGCTCACATGTCTAGGTTACATATCATTACATGCATCTTTCACCTCTTGATCAAGCCATGATAGAGGTTGAAAGCCCCTTGGTATGTTTCTATGCATTGCATTTCATTTGAAATCAAAATGCACGACTTGGCTCCTTGGGCCATCACGCATTGAAATGCGCGATTGGTTGTCCAAGAATCAAGGAACATACCCCTTTGAGTCACAAACATGATAAGGGATTTGTTGGTGCACACATTTGCTTGAAATGCATTGCCATGCCTTGTTTTGCCCTCTGCTGCTGTCAAAACAGGTTCTGCAGGAAGACTTGGCTGGTCGACTACATGGAGTGCCGACCGACCAATTATTGATGGCCGAGAGCTCAACAAATGGTCAATGACCATCCGGACATGGTCGGTGGGGTTTCCACTTGGTCGGTGGTGATCTACAGTGTCTATGGAGTATACCTTGGGAGTTGTGCAATTTTCAGAGGCGCAGAGCAGGGGAAACAGAGGCAAACTTGTGCATGGTGGTGGGTTTTCGAGCGGAACCGAGCGCGCATGCATTGGGCCCTCTTCCCGAGGCTGCTTTTACTGCTTAATTAACTTAGTTAATTTGCTTAACTAGTTAATTGTCTGTAATATTTAATTAGCTTGATAGTTAGTTAAATTGTATTATTCTTTCAGTCCCTCTGAGCGAGGGCAAATTTGTAATAAGTGTGGGTGCGTATGTGCATGTCTTCCAACCCCCATTTCTTTCTCGCTTTTACTTACCTGCTTTGATGGTTAGTACTAGGGCATATTTAATTTAGCATCCTTATGCTATGTATGCGTGCATCGTTCATCAGTATTGTATGCACCAGGCTCGGCGCATCATACTTACTGCATAGTATTTCAAATCAAACTTGAATACATGTTATCTGTCGCATCTCACATGCCATTTATAGATTTGCTGAGCCTATTCTAGTGACATTTTGTATGAGATACATTAGCCACCTTAACATGAATTAGGATCATGCATATGATTACTAACTAGTTCACTGTTTTGGCACGGAATACAATGTAAGCATTTATGCTTTAGCATCTCACATGAGTGTGAATGTTAACATGATAGCATGCTTACCATGTGGCTATATGCTTATGTGATATAACTGCATGAATGCCTGTGGGTGAAGGTTGGATTGTTTGAATTGGGATAATTCATCGAAATCTATATTGTAGCCTACTCGTGAGTAGCAAAATTCAAACCATTTTCCAAACAAACAGAAATGCGATGCTTTGTTCCGACTTAGGCAATTTAGTCTATACTTGTTTTGCTATACGCATCACATAGTAATTCTAGGCTAATAACCGGTATAAGAACGCATAATGTTTTCAAAACAAGATATCATGGTTAGTAGAAGCCGATCTTCGGATCGGGCGAGTGGGGGTGCTCATAGCTGACCTTCCCCAATCGTACCTAAGTTCCCGAGCCGAGGCAAATTTGGTGATGACGGACACGTGGCCTTAGGCAAATGAGTCAGGGTTTCCTAAATTCCCCCATAAAAAATATTTAGGTGGCGACTTTGCATCTCACAAAGCAGTCCATGTTTGGCACTTCTTTCTAAAAATTTGTTTTCCAAAACGATTTGCCGGATTTGAACTCTATGGGTCAGATTAAGAACCGTGACGATTTGAGTCCGAACTGTAGCGAGCCCACAAACGAACGAAAAGGGATTCATCCTCCCGGGACGTTCGGGGACGTCTACAGTTTCTGGCGACTCTGCTGGGGAATTAGAGAACTTGACTAGAACTCATGATATATTGTTTTGACTACACTTATGTGTTTCTTTGCATTGCATGTGCATTGGTGCGCCTAGGACACCGTGTTGGCCATCTGCTATTCCTGAGCGGTTTGCCGGAGGCTCGCTTTGAGAAGCGTGCCATAAGGCTGACCTTGTACATGTTGCACCTTGCATGCTTGCATGGTTAAGCTTGCATAGTTATTCCATGTCTTGCATACTTATTTGCTTAGGTTGTGTGCCTATTGCATGCTTACTTGTTTGCATCTCATGTTGCACACTTAGCTCACATGTCTAGGTTGCATATCATTGCATGCATCTTTCACCTCTTGATCAAGCCATGATAGAGGTTGAAAGCCCCTTTGTATGTTTCTATGCATTGCATTTCATTTGAAACCAAAGTGCACACTTGATTCTTGGGCCATCATGCATGGAAATGCGCGATTGGTGATCCGAGAATCGAGGCCCATCCTCCTTTGAGTCATGAACATGATAAGGAGTGTGGTAGGTGCATTCATTGCTTGAAATGCATTGGCATGCTATGCCTTGCCCTCTGCTGCTGTCAAACTACAGGTTCTGCAGGAAGTTTTGGCCGACCGGCCACATACAGTGCCGACCAGCTATCCATTGGTGGCCAATAGCTGAACCTTCGGCCGATGAGCATTTCCTGTGGCCGATGATCATTTCCCTCAGCCGGTGGTGTTCCCCAGCATCCAGAGAGTATACCCTGGGACTTTGGCAGTCTTTAGACGAGCAGAGCAGGGAAAACAGAGGCAACTTGTGCATGGCAGTGGACTTC